>JARYGA010043038.1:0-69790 GCA_030545235.1 Helianthus tuberosus
CCGACGGTTGGTAATTTCTGACATAAACATGAGTGATACTGATACTTTTTACTTTCGGCACTCTTATGGTACTATGTGGTGTCAATTATGTGGTGGTAACCATAAAGAATTAGAATGTTTTTTTCTAAATTACAAACCCCACTATATAGACCCATCATTTCCTAGTATCCTTAAGAGGGGCGAAAGTAAAAATAATCCCTATCGCTCCCTCGAATGCGCCCAACCGGATATTCTAGGAGAAATGCTTCTCGATGAATTATTTCAACTAGAAGATCTAATTATTAATTGGTTAAAAGAACTTAGGGAAGATTTCAATAATCTTTTCCAAGACGATAACCAAGAAGAGAAGTTGGAAACGCATTCAAACAACTTCATTGTTTCCAATGATACTTCTAACTCTAGTGAGGACTTGAGCGATAGTCGTCCCTGTGTCGATTGTGCCGTGAAGGACTCCCCATCGACTTCGTTCGATGCATACATAGACCTGAGCGATTCGACATACACCTTCTTTAACGAGAGCCCGGGAAAGGGTTGGACTTGTCCACCTACATATAGCATAGGAATCACCCTCACCGACAACCTCTTGCGTTCTCGTCTTAATCTAGATCAATTAAGGTATCTTAGGCACTTTGGGGTTGTTCCATCCAGTAAGGAACCGCCCGATCCGGAAAAGTTCCTTAAAAATAGACGCACTTCATAAAACAGCCTTCCGACACGGGGCCGTGCCCAGGTCAACACGCCCCCGTGTCCACCAAAAGATTCCCTTCTAACTTATGTCAGAATACGGACAAAACGTGTCAGGATCTTGCCGGCACACGGGGCCGTGTCCAGCCGACACGGGCTCGTGTCCAGCACGCTGTCGTTTTCTATAAATGCAGCCAAGAACCCTGCACATTTGGACCATCCAGGGACAGAGATTTGAAAGGATTTTTTGACTTACCATCCTAGGTATGTTCTAAAAGAAGGTTCTTACAATCATCTTGTCCTTTCCTCTTTTATCTATTGCCTTCTTCTTCATCTTTCTTGCCCCAAGAACTCCATTAAAGCTTGATTTCAAGCTTTGTTGTGATGTTTATTGAATTTTTGTTCAAGGAATCTTGTTAAAAATAAGTTACACAACATTGTTTTAAGTTATTTCTGCTCAAAAAGCTTCATAAGTCAAGCAAATAATTTGAAACCCCAAGATTCCTTGTTCTAAAAAATATGCAGAAAGTTGAACACGGGGCCGTGCTCATTGAGCACGGGGCAGTGCCCGTGGCACTGTTTCATTAAAACGAACTGTTTTTGGTTTGTTTTCGTAGAATGTCTAGCCAAAACAGCGGAACCTCTTCTGCACACTCAAGGAACAGTCGACGGGAAAGGAGGCCATCGATTGAAGCAACTCTCGTAAGATACGTAATGGCGCTACGTGAAGCACTTGACGAGATGACTTCAGTGGAGGAGGTCCTCATTGACCGTATAAACTATCTCTCGGTGGGGTTGGAAAACAGTTTCCAAGAAATAAACCTCTTGCACCAGAGGTTAAACATTTTGGTAACACCTCCCATGGAACCAATCCTCCCTCAAGAGGATTGGAACCTAGCACTTGGGATCCAAAATCCTACCGGTTGGGACGACATTCCGGCGGAACCTCCTCTTGAAGAACTCCAAGAAATCCCGGTGGAAGTTACACCTCCTCAACCCAATGCTCATGAGCCCGCTTTTCTTCTCCCTAGGGAGATCGAAGAGTGGCTTGCCGACGTATGAGGAACCCATAACCGGAGGAAGAAGTTGTCAAGCCACTTTTAACCGAGAGATCTATCTTTTCGGAAATTTTGCTAGTAGAATAAATAGTAGGCTAGAAACTTCTGGGATTGGATTTCTTGTGTTTCTTTGACCTAACTAGCTAATATTTTAATTTCTAGGACTATTATGTAATTCTCTCTATGATTAATGAATGATGGTTTTAGTTAATTTGGTGTTTTGGATGGTGTTGAAATGAATAAAACACACTTGAGATGGCAAAGGATGCAAGGGAAACTAGAACAATCGCTCCGTGTAGGAAAACAGAACCGTCCGACAAATTTCTTCGTTTACAGTAAGCTCGGCACGGGCCGTGTCCACCCAACACGGCCCCGTGCTGCACAGTCTGCAGAAAAAGACCCAGTTCAGGTAACTGGACACGGGCCGTGTTCACCCAACACGCCCCCGTGTCCAGACTTCTGTTTCTCTTGTTTTAATTTTGTTACTGGCACTTGAACACGGGGCCGTGCCCGGACAACACGGGGCCGTGTTCAGCGCCCAGTAACACAAATTTTTTTGCTTTTTCACACCTTTTACACATTCAATCAACCTAAAAACTTATTTTTGGGACACATTGAGGACAATGTGTAATTTAAGTGTGGGGGGGATGCTAAAACCTTGAATCTTGCAAGTCCTAAATACAAGCCTTACACAAAACTCTATTGGAATCGCTAATCACCCCAAATTTTTTCAAAAATTTTCATTTTTTCTTGTCTAGGTTTAACTCGGGAAATTCAAGTTCTCAAAAAGGTTATATTTTTACGAATTTACAACCGATAGCGTCGTGATAAAAAGAATAAACATAAGAAAATTATGAAAAGGCATGACAAGCTTAGTTAAAATTTGATTATATATACTTGATCACATAAAAACTCATTCCCACAAAAGTGAGTTTTGAGCCTTTATTGAGCAAACACTTACATATCATTTGACTAAATGCTCATTTTCGTTTCTTGTGTGAATAGCCGCTTGGTTCTTACGACTCTAGAACTTGCCATGACGATACATTCCCGGTCCTTATCAACTTAAACCCGAGTAAGTAAATGATGGAGGCATTAGGACTAACCCTTTTTATTTCTACACCATTATTTTTCTTTTTTTTACCACCTACCCAAAATCCCCCTAGTTAGCCCCTTTGAGCCTAAACCTTTTCATTTCATAACCCAAACCAAACACCATTTTTACCCACCAAAACCTTTTTCATTTTTACCCCTTTGTTTTAGTAACAGGTTCAAAAAAAAAAATTTGTGTTGATGATGAAGCAAAAGAAAATAAACAAACAAGTTCATCAAAAAAATAACTTTGTTTGAATAAATAGCTTCATCAAAATAAAAGTTACAAAAAATAGAAAGTCATACGAAAACCGACACTTGTTACGCTTTTCGCCTTTTTTTCTACTAACCACTAACCACCAACCCAACCACCTACCTTTAACCCAAGCCTAACCCTTCACCCACAAAGTCCTCTTGATAGTTACAAAGGTATATAAGTTAAAAAGGAGGAGGATTGATTGCTTGGCAAGCCTATGGTAGGAGCAAGTTCCATGCCGCTCTCGAGTGATCCACAAAAATACATTTTCGGCCGAGTGTTGAGTGATCCCCGTGAGGTATGTGAACTTGTATATAAATAGAATTTTAAAGAGGCATGTTATGCCCAAATAAGTAATTTATCTTATGAAAAGTTTTAAATAAATCATGACGAATAGGATTGTAAATAAATAAAAATAAAATTAAATAAAGAATCTTGGAAATCCCGACACTCTACGACAAGCCCAAAAACCTTCTTCTCTACCCATTCCATTTGGGAGTGTAATAGCCACATATTAAAGAGTTTTGCTTGAGGACAAGCAAAGATTCAAGTGTGGGGGTATTTGATGTGTTCAAAATGCAACATATAAATTTCATCAAATGAGGCATAAAACTAACCATTTTTTAGTACTAATGTTGGAAAAAGTGTGCTTTTGTCTTCCTTTTGTATTTTCAGGATTAAATGAGCTCAAATTAACAAAAGAAGCAAAAAGACATCAAAATCTAACATAAATACAAGAAAAGGAACAAGACGTGACATGCCCGACCCCACGACAGCATCTTCCCAAGCAAAACAAGAGATCAGAAGCCTGAACACGCCCCGTGCTCAGCCAGCACGGGGGCGTGCCCAAGTGTTAGCAGAAAAGACAAAGTGGTAGAAGCTTCTATTGCCCACCACGGGGCCGTGCTCAGCGGGCACGGGGCCGTGGTCAACTATAAGATTCGCACAATCCAGCAAATCTGCATAGTACAAAGATTCTTCTGCACCACGGGGTCGTGCTCAGCGGACACGGGGGCGTGGTCAACTAATAAGACAAAGCTGCATTAAATGAAGAAAGAGAAGGATGTGGACACGGGGCCGTGCCCACTGGACACGGGGCCGTGCCCGAGCTTCTGTTCAGCCTATAAATAGAAGTGCTTGGCTCAAGCTCAAACCATCCCTTGGCACACCACCTCTCTCACACTTCACCCACCACCCACCACCACCATAACACCATCATCCACCACCATCATCCATTGTCCATCGTAGAGTGTGTGAGTCGTCTTGGGATCCAAGATTGATCGTAAGAGTTCTTGACAATCAAGGCCATGTTTGCCTAAGTCTCTTACATCACTTGGTGAAGACAAAGTGTCTAGTATAATACTTTTTATTTCTAATCTTTTTGCACTTTTTACTTGGTTTTGTATTAATGACTTTAATAACTAGTTTCTTATGTTGAAGGTGATCTTTCCTTATCGTTTGTCCGTGGTGTCTTGGCATTATTTTACTGTCTATATAAAATAAAAGATTTTCACCATTCATATCTCCACGGTCTATATGGAGGTATGTTGGCTACCTGGTCGGGGGTTAAGGGAACGGTTTGGTAAAGGTCTTGCCATTGTTCAGCGTTTCGAGGTCCTGCAATGGACCTGGGTCAAATTTAGTAGGACCTCATTCAATACTTAACGGTATTGGATGGCGGGGGTCCAAACTCTTTGATCCCCTCATAAGTTAACTACTATTAATACTATAACCCGGCTATTTAGGACTGTATCCCTGCTGACTCAGACTACTTAGTCGAGGGTAACGTCACCTCCAAAAGAGGGGCCTGCCATAATTTGCATTAATAACTTAATTAATTATCTTCCAATAATCCACCCTTTTAGGATTGTATCCTTGCTGACTCAAACTACTGGGGTGAGAGTAACGTCACCTTCAAAAGAGGGCCCTACTACAATAACTAAGATAATCTCTTAAAATAGTGCAAAAGTGCGGAAATAATCAAAGGTTATACTAGATACGAGTCGGAACCAAGTGATTCATCTTGTCTATCTGTTTTTCTTTTTATTTTTATTTTCAGCATTTTAGTTAGTTTTTATTTTTTTTAGTTTAAAACATTTTTCTAAACTTTTTGATTTGATTAGACGTTGAGGATAAACCGGTACTAAAAGCTCTTGTGTCCTTGGACGACCTCGGTATCTTACCAACACTATACTACGCTCACGATGGGTGCACTTGCCCATATGTGTGTCTAGTGTTAGTAAATATCGTGTTTTATAAATTTAAAACTTGGCTAAAAATAAGTGTTAAAGGGGCTTAAAATATACACCTAAAATATATAACACTCGACTACGCATCAGAATTCAAGGTGGGTCACAAAGTCCTGTTGAAAGTCTCACCTTGGAAAGGTGTAACAAGATTCAGAAAACATGGAAAGTCGAATCCACGGTGAATGGTCCAACGTATCCAGCAAAATTGCGTCGTCAAACATTTAGAATCAAGACGAGCATAAAATTTCCATTCAAGATCTTGGAAAAGGTTGGTACCGTGGCGTACAAGTTAAAATTACCAGAAAAACTTAATAGTGTACATGATATGCTCCATGTATCCAACCTCAAAAAGAGTCCAACCCAAGAAACAGTTATCATCCCTGCGGATGAGGTGCATATCGACGACACACTCCGATTTACAGAACAGCCTGTTGACGTAACGGATTGGAAAATTCATAAAACAAGGAGGAGTCGCATTAAGCTTATCAAAGTACGTTGGAACTCTAAACACGGACCCGAGTACACGTGGGAACATGAAGACCGGTTCAAAGCCAAGTACCTCCATTTGTTCAAGAAAGCTCCTGCGGGAGATGACTCAGCCTGAATTTCGGGACGAAATTCTTTTAACCGGGGGAGACTGTGACAACTGGCACAAAACCGGTAATTTCCGTACAGTCTAATTATTATTAAATATCTGCAATTATGTGCTTAAATGTCAACATAGTCTTATTTCATGCTATACATGTGAATTCATGCACATTTTATACCTCAAATATTGCTTTATGCATTACTTTTAGCGTTGCGTCAGAAAGACTAGTAAACTCACCTGTAAGACACACTGTGTCAGCAGCTTTGCAGAAAGCAGTCAGGTAATAGAATTAGGGCCTAGGAGTAGGTCCAACATCTAAAATACATTAAAACCTAAGTGTGGATACGAGGGTTAACATATAAACTTTCCGGAAGCCAAACTATGCACTAAAAAGCGCCTGAAACTTATCTAAAATGCTGAAATCAGCATAATTCAGCAACAATTCGGCTATAATCAGCTTTTAAGCACATTAATATCATGTATAATTTATGTTTTATTGTCCAAAATAACTTACAAAGTGTCGGGAATTAAAACTGCCACAAAAGGTGCTTTATACCTAGTGAAACTGCGCAATTCAGCACTTTAACGAACCGAACAACCGGACAATAACTGGGACATCAAAATTTGACTAGAAGTAATGTTTTTATGATATTAAACTATTATTGGTGCTAGAACACCTTAAAAATCATAAAAACCCCTAAACACACTAAAACTAACTTAAACCCCCTTATTTGCACTTTAAACCTTCAACCTCTCAAAAATTACACTTTACCCCCTACCTCCTTGGACGGTTGGGACAAGGGTCCCACCATGGGATTTTATTTGATTTTGTTTGATCTTATGTTGGGGAATATTCTAGCAAATATACCATAAGAATATTTGGAAGATCTTATAAAATCCTAAACTAATCACATTTCTCATTCACATCATCTTCTTCCTCCTAACCTCCCCAACTCACGGCTCACTTCACACCCACATACACATTCATTTTCACTTCATTTCCTCACAATCCAAGCTTACTAGAAGGAGTATGGCGGCCATTTAAGAAGGTGTATGGTGCTAGAACTTGAAGGACCACCTTGTGGAGCTTTTAACCTCTCATTTTCTTCCTTATTCATCATCTTCATTTTTGTGCCACTTCCCTAGCCATTAGAGCTAGTAGTAAGCTTCTTGATCACTAATTTATATCATGTTTATGTTATGTACAAGTTTCACCATCTAAACAACTTAACTTCTAATGTTAAAAATGAAAAGATCTAACATATTCATGAAGAAAATAAGTGATTACATGAAATTTTAGAGTATGTATTGATGTTGTTGATATTATATCTTAAGTTTATGTTTAGATCAAGTATGTTAAAGCTTAGATCTAACAAGTTTAAGCATGGATCTTGAAAGATCCATGGTTAAACTTGAAGATGAACATATGAAGCATTATGTGAAATGAAAAATGGATTTTTACACATAAACTTGTAATTATGAAGAACAAAGTGTGTGTAGAACTAATTTTTGAAACTAAAACTCATAAAAAGTTTGTTTAAAATATAACATAAAGCTTGTTTTTGAAGGACCTAAAGATATTAAGCATGGATCTTGAAAGATCCGTGGTTAAACATGATATTAAAAATGATGATCATTCTAATAAACATAAAAGTAGTTTTAGAACATGATTTACAAGGTTTGAAAACATAAAACTCATGGATGAATGAGTTAGTGGATTAAAGTTTCACATAAGTTTGTTTAAAATACAAAAGAACACTTGTTTTTGGAAAGATCATAATATGTAAAGTGTAGATCTAAAAGACTACACATTCTTAACAAGAGACAAGTTCACCATGATGTTTCATATGAAGAAGTTAGTGTTTATTGTTGATGATTGTTGTTGGAAAATTATTTTGATGTTTAAAAGAAAATAAACACATGTTTTGAAAACATGGAAAACCTCCATTTTTAGGGGAAACTATGTCAAAAATTTTATAAAATTTTGACACTTAGAAAATATAAGTTTTGGTGAAATTTATTCCCTAAAAATTCACCTAAAAATATTTACCAAGGTTTCCCTAATTTTTGTGTAAAATTACAAGTCAAGAAATGGTGATTTCTTCAAGTTAAAATCAATATTAAGAATGTATATTTTTGGGGAAAATATATATATTTAGTGATCATCAAATTTTGTGCTAAGTTAGTGTATTAAGAACTTGAAAATACACTAAATACTCCCAAGGAGTATGAATACAAAAATACACATACAACTACATGAGAATACATAAGTATACAAATATACAAAAATCGGGTGAATAACGAGAATGATTATATATATTTTATAGCATGACAAAATACATATATTTCTTACAAGTCATAAAAATATATTGTTTTTAAGAAATATAATTCCGGAAAGTACTAAAAATAAAAGTATTGATTCTTGGTGAAAAATACAAAAACACAAGTATTTACATAAAATACAAGTATACTTTTCTAAGAATACTTGTACAAAAATAATATTGAGAATATTATTTTACGAAATACTTATATTTATTTCAGGATAGAAATATGGATCAACCGACAACCGTCAATGTTGCTAAGAAAACCAATCTCACATGTTCGAACGTTTCAAAATGCCCATCGTTTGTATTATAAAGTCTTAAGTCTACAGTTGGGTTAAGTATATATCAACCTATGAAAGATAAATCCAAACGCGATACAATAAGTTATTCTTTAATATATGAAAGAATTTTTTTTTGAGCTTTTTTTTTTTTGGATTTTTTTTACAATTTTTTAGATTTTTTTTTTGTGATTTTTAGAGTTGTTGAGTTTTTTTATTATGACCCTGAACTCGGTTTGAAAATCTATATTTTATAATGTTTTGAACTTTTTTTTCTTTTTCTACTTTTTTTTAATTAGTAATGGATTGATCCGGAGGGAAAATATCAAATAGGAAGTTTATTTTGGTTAAGAAGTGTAGGAAGCAATAGGATTAGGACATGTGACAACATTTAAAATAAAGAAAAAAAGTATTTTAGTCAATCCAACCCTTTCTTCTTCCTTTTCAAAACCCAGTAACTTCAAAACCCACCATTTTCAAAACCCACCATCTTCAACCATTTCTTCACTTTCTATCTCAATAATCACTACATTATAGTGCGATTTTCATCATCAATCAATGATTCAAACACCGGATCAACGTGTTCTTCAGCTTTTTTGAAGAAAACCCAGTTTAATTTCATAAAAAAACTCGTTTTTTCCGGTGATTTTGGAGATAATCACTCGATTCGTTCGATTCGAGCGCTGCTAAGTGTTTCAATCATTCAAACTTCATCAATTGTTGAAGAAATCACTTCGATCCATGTAAGAAATTCTTTAATTTCATTTTTACGATCTGGGTTTTTGATTTAGTCATTGCGTTTTACGATCTTGGCGGGGTCCGGGGGCAGCGCCCCTGGTAGCGGGGTCCCAGGGGTGGCAGAAATAAGACATTTTTAAGTGTTTTCAGGCCATTGCGTTTTAGAAATAAGACATTTTTAAGTGTTTTCTGGCCATTGCGTTTTAGAAATAAGACATTTTTAAGTGTTTTCTGGCCATTGCGTTTTAGAAATAAGACATTTTTAAGTGTTTTGGGTGCATTGCGTTTTAGGTAAAACACATTCAGTCCATTGCGTTTTAGAAAATACACTTTCTTTTGTGTTTTTAGGCTATTGCGTTTTAGAAATAAGACATTTATTTGTGTTTTCTGGTCATTGCGTTTTAGAAATAAGACATTTCTTTGTGTTTTTGGTGCGTTGCGTTTTAGAAAAAGTCATTTTTTTACGTTTTTTTTCATTGCGTTTTACGCAACTGGGTTTTCAAAAAAAAAAATTTCGAAAATATAGTAATAGTATACTCGTTTTAAAGATAAAAAACGCTCGTTTTTTTGTGCAATTTTTATAAAAAAAATAATGTCGTATAAAAAAGTTATTAACGTTTAAAAAATGGTGGGAATTGGAGGAGAGAGAAACTATTGTGCTGGATTGACTAGAATGCCCCTAACAAACCCATGCGCCTCTTTTTTTTTTGCTTCAATTTCATTCATTTAATCTTAGCCCTTAATTAACTAAATGGATGGTCAATATCACTTCCTAGCCTTCCTAGCCAAATAAACTTCTTATTGTATCTCCACCCTTGATCCGGATGGATCATAGATGGATCCATATAATTAATTAATTAGATAAATGGATTGATCCATTAGATTAACTACTGAATTAGTGGATTTTTTAATGATCCAATATGTAATTAAAATGGATTGGAATGGATCTGATATGGATCAATATCCAATCCATTGACAGGCACGGTGAATGTTACATACCCATCGTCTAGGTTCTTCACAAAAGTAATGAATATAACAAGATGAAAAATTCAAGTCATCTTTAAAAATGAATATACCAAGATGAAAAATTCAAGTCATCTTTAAAAATTATACCAATACACATACCCAAAGAGATGCATTTATACATAAAGAAATACACATACGTAGTAATTAAAATAAAATTATAATGTAGTTAGATAGAACGAGATTCATTAAAATATGTATACTCCTTTTTTAATACAACACCATAAAGAAAGTAAAATTATAACTAGGTTGCATGGTGTGTTTTATCATGTCACACCTGCGTCACAGCTATGCTACGTAGACATCCCCACAGCCCACCCTTAACTATCATACTGTGGTATAAAGTCCTCTCATCATTATTACATCATTAATTATATGTTAATTTCAATTTAAATGTAACTCTTTTCTTAAAATTTATAATTAAACTTAAACAAATAAAATAAATATATATAAACAACTGGATTCAAACACGCCACATTAAAACAAAAAACGAAAAAAATTTATAATCTCTAATTGTCTTCGCCATCATCGTCGTCTTCAAGATGATTAAACCATAGATGTTCAACCAAATTGCTCGAAGATTCAAGTGTGTATCCCTGTTACGTATTTTCATTTGGATAGCTTCAGTAACACTATAACCTGGATAGGGCTAACGTGTCACAATATCAGAGATAGAAGGCATAGGCCCATTTATTTAATTAAAAGTCATAAGTTGTAGACTAAAAGGTAGTAAATCTAAATCTAAACTCAAACTAAATATTTTCGTTACTAAATCTTTTATTCTAGATTAAAACATAAGACACTAGGTTATACCTCGTGAATACTTATGTGGTTAGACTATTTAAAGTACTCAAACTTGAGGAAAAAGAAAATTAATACTTACTCATCTGGTTGGATCCATGTAGATACTCAAGAATGACTTCATGGTTAGATATTTCTTCTATATTGCTACAATGAATCGAGATTGCACATGAAATGGCTACTAATGCTTCTAACCTAAAAGAAAACATAACTCAACTGTGGTGGTAATTTGACCCACTTTTACACAAATGGATCGATCTATAATGAGTCAAACGGTTAAGTTAAAAAAACAAATCAACTTCATTAAGCAGATCAACCCAACCCCTTTTAACCCACTTAATAGCATCCTTTCCACATTCAGATACTATGGGCTAAGGATCCTTTCGAAATCTACAACAAATCGAATAATTGCATGCGTAGCTCCTTGCTTAGTTACTACAATAAAAACAAACAAATGTAATTTAAAGCGACCTACAATTAAAGAGATAAAGATCAAATACTAAAGAATAGATCATTTAGAAATAAAGAGGTCGTTACCTAAAGGCTTTAAATCAAATAAAATTTGTATCTGCAAATGGTGTCTCTTAATAACTTAAGTTGGAAAACATGAAATGTTTTGAAGCACATAATTCCAAATATGAGTCAAGTGGTTAAGTTAAAAAAAACAAATCAACTTCATTAAGCAGATCAACCCAACCCCTTTTAACCCACTTAATAGCATCATTTCCACATTCAGATACTATGGGCTAAGGATCCTTTCGAAATCTACAACAAATCGAATAATTGCATGCGCAGCTCCTTGCTTAGTTACTACAATAAAAACAAACAAATGTAATCTAAAGCGACCTACAATTAAAGAGATAAAGATCAAATACTAAAGAATAGATCATTTAGAAATAAAGAGGTCGTTACCTAAAGGCTTTAAATCAAATAAAATTTGTATCTGCAAATGGTGTCTCTTAATAACTTAAGTTGGAAAACATGAAATGTTTTGAAGCACATAATTCCAAATATGATGATCAAATAAAATGTTGATCTTTGTTTGATAAAGTGTATATTAGTGTAAATAAGTTGAAAAATAGACATGATTACCAGATGGAGTAATTATGAGGTGTACAAGTAAGCCGACAAGTAAAAAATTCCACAACTAAAAACACATATGTCATGAACTTTAATCCCACATCATACAAACCAGAACATACCTTGAAGAAAACTAAACAGTTTTTACTTTCATGCTTTTATTGAAGAGCGTTTATGAGAATTCATAGAAACAACAACACGTGCATGATACTCAGCCACCTGCAACATCTTCAAAATACAATTTTATATTTCTAATTAGCAATCAGAAGCTTAATCTGTTTATCCAAACATTAAGAACTTTTTTATTTCTAGTTACATAATTTTGTTCCAAAAAGAAAATTCCAAACACACTATTAAACATCTAAAATCCTTACATCCTAAATATGTGAAACTTACAAATGAATTAGTAGTATTTTAGATTGCGAAACATATAAAATATAAAAAACGAATGTCTAACTTTATCATACAATGGTGGACTGGTTGCGGCAACTGTGAGAAGAAGAAAAGCAATGCCCTAATCATCCAAGACATGAAGGTGTAAGACTAGAAGTCATCAATGAAAATGAAGAAATAAATCTGAAACATAAACTTACCGTGACTAAAGATAACTTCTGAAGAACAATACAAATCAAAATCAAAATCAAAATCAAAATAAAGTTTCAACTACCTAAATTTCACTAAAACTAACTTCTCAATAAAAAGATTTATGTGCATTTACAAATTTGCCATTCTTTTTATACTGTTTGGCATCCTTCAATTTGATGGTGTATCTAAACTTTTACTCATTTCAAGTATATTGGACCCACTTCACACCTTTATTTCTCTACCAACTATAATATACTATGACATGAACCCACAAAATAAAAATATTAAATAGCATATACCAATGAAGAACCCGGTTTTCCAATTTACCAAACACTAATGCAAAAAACGCTGGAACTTATCATGTATCAAGAACCATTATTTATCAGTTTACGTGTTCAGAGGAGATAAATACACAATAAACAAAATGGCAATTCATTAAACACCTTATCTACAACTTATTCCAATTCCAGTTTCCAGAATGAAACAAAAATTCATTGTCGGTACGTACCAAAATTAAAAACCTTAAGACTTATGGGTGTAACACCCTGTGTTTAGAAATTCAAAGTCAAAGTCAAGATTGAAGTCAAAGGAAGAAAAGATTGCTAATTGCGATCTGTCACTCCTTGTTCAACTCCTGTTTTGACTTCTTTGACTTGTAGATAATCTATTTATTTTATCGCATTAGTTGTATTATGTGGAGTACTTGTTAATAATCGAGGTTTAATCGATGTTTATCGCATGTTTTATCACTTATCGCTTACCGCATCACAATCGCATTCGCAACCCGAATTATGCGTTCTGGATATTGTTTTACGTGTGTGTGCCTTTTATGTGTTACTTGTGTATGTTTACTTATGTGTATTTTGTGGTGATTAATCGAAACGCTATCGCAACTCTATCGCAATCGAATCGCAAAAGCTAAACGCAAGTTATTTATAGTGATTGTATGTTAGATATAGTAGTTGGGATTAGTTGTGTAGCTAATGGAGAATTCTATCCCACCGCTCACCCGAAACGCACCGCCAAACCCAATGCACGAAATGAAACGTCGAAACACAATCGTCGGAGCCACTCGATCGAGTGACCGCTCGATCGGATGGCCAACCGATCGGATTGCCATCCGATCAGACAGTCATCTGATCAGTGACCCACCCGATCCCTTGCACTTTCCTTTTTGGGAAACCCTATAAATACCCTCACTTGTCACATCACTTGATGTGACAGCTCTCTACTCGACCCAGCCGCACTCAAGCTCTATTTCACTCGATTTCTCGCGATTCTTGTAAGTTTTCAACCTAAATCTTGTACTTCTATGATCTACACACACTTCTTCATCATTCTCTCTTTTAAATCTCAACTTTTAACCGTGAAATCAGTGGATTTGAGGTGTTCTAGGATGATGTCATCATAATTATATCGCACCGCTCACCCGAAACGCACCGCAAAACCCAACGCACGAAACGAAATGCCGAAACTCAATCGTCGGAGCCACTCGATCGAGTGACCGCTCGATCGGATGGCCAACCGATTGGATTGCCATCCGATCGGACAGTCATCCGATCGGTGACCCACTCAATCCCTTGCACTTTCCTTTTTTGGGAAACCTTATAAATACCCTCACTTGTCACATCACTTGATGTGACAGCTCTCTACTCGACCCAGCCGCACTCAAGCTCTATTTCACTCGATTTCTCACGATTCTTGTAAGTTTTCAACCTAAATCTTGTACTTCTATGATCTACACACACTTCTTCATCATTGTCTCTTTTAAATCTCGACTTTTAACCATGAAATCAGTGGATTTGAGGTGTTCTAGGATTATGTCATCATAGAGTTCATATGAACTTCATGTTTTGGCTTCAATCCACCAAGTACAACTTAGATCTGGATGATTTCCACATGAATGAACAAAGATCTTGCATAGATCTAAATATATTCATGGACAAAAGGATTGAAAGATGGTTTTCCAACTTTCTTTCAACTCTTTTACACTCAATGCACTCAAGGCCGATAGAATCGGAGCTTGTCCTGATCTTCTACTCCTTCTTAGTGATATGTTGGTTCAAGATCTGGTTTCTATCAAAGAGACAACCGATTTCGGGTTAAGACATGAACCACCGTCACGAACCTGTGAACTGAACGGACTTTGGTGATTCCATTCCGATCGGATCACTTGAGTCTTGACGAGGTTTCTGTTGTCTAGCACGTTATCACACCGTCTCGATCAAAACTGCAAAACTTTCAAAACAATCAAGTGTTAAAGACGATCAGGTCGCTGGGACGGGTTGCCGTCCGATGGATTGCCATCCGATCGGACTGCCATCCGATTGGACAGCCACCCGATCGGCTTGCACATGGTTCCACACTTAAACTTTCATTTCAGCCACCCGATCAGACAGCCACCCGATCGGACAGCCACCCGATTGCCATCCGATCAAACGACCATCCGACCATTTGATGTTTGGAACTTCAAACTTAAACAATTTTCAACATGTTCAATGCATAGTCAGTTCTAACGGATTGCCACCCGATCGGTAGACTATCCGATCGGGTGACAACACTCCTGTGAACTTGTTCTCTGATAAATACCTCACCAAACGGATCGTCATACGATCGAACCGTCGTTCGATCGACCGACCTGAAGGGTAGAGATACTTCTCTGTTTTCAAAATGCTACAACGAAAACTTCAAAAGGCAAACCATCATACACAAACACATCCTCACCAAATGAGGTGCCAATCCAATCGAATGGTCATTCGATCGGATGACCATCCGAACGGATTGACATCCGATCGACTGGCCATCCTATCGGATGCCATCGGATCGGATTACCATCCGACACTTACCACTTTTGCACCTTTTTAACGCGCCGCTTATCGTTTATGCTATCGTTAACTGTTCAGGCTAACCTCTTCCAGCGCTCCCTTCAATCCAAGATAGTGTTTACATGTTAAGCACAATCTGTGAGTATACTCGATCCCTTTTTGCCTTATGCACTATTGGGTGTTACATACGTTACTTATGCTAAATCACAATCGACACACAACGCAAACACTATTTATACGCTAACCGCTATTGCATACTACGTGTTATTCGATGAATGCTCATAAGTTATGTTAACACAGTGATTGTAGCCTGACACCTTAGCAACGATAGTACTATAGTTTGGACTCAGCACCTCTCATGGACAGGGGTTGTTAAGGGATTTACTTCACGTGTCCCAGTGGGGATATGTGTTGTGCATTCTACAACTCGCAGTCACGTCTGTGCATATTTCTCTGTCGATAACCTACTAGCCTTCACTTTATACATGTTACATGCTGGTTATGCGTAAACGATTTCGAACTCTATTATATCTATCAAACTTGTATGCTCACCTTTACACTATGTGTATTGACCTTTATTTTAACATATGTGACAGGTGTTTAGGATGCTATCTGCTAGGATGCTTGCTATGTGGAATCAAGTTAGGAAGAGCCTAGAAACAAACGAACAATTTATTTAAATCTGAGTCGTTGGAACATTTGATCTGTCTTTGAGAAAACAATGTCTGTAATAACTACTTTTATTTTATATATTATGGTATGGGACATAATGCTTAATATCCGGTAATCTTAGTTGTTATGGATTTCTCCTGGACAATCAGTTTCGCTCAGTACCGCACCCCGATGTTTCCGCCATCGGTTGGGGTGTGACAGATTGGTATCAGAGCCATAACTATAGGGAATTAGGCAAGACTCGACCTACTCCTGGACGATGTCTTAGAAACGACCTAGTCTATAGTCTAAGTACCAACAGACCGACTTGTGCGTACCCTGTAGGGGTTTTGTACGAGCTCACTTGCTATATCTCGCTATTCTCGCTTTGCACTATCACTGCACACTACTTTCAAATGAACAAGTGATCAGGTTGAGATTAGGTGTGAAAACCGCAAACTCCCGACTGAATCACTTGTTCGACTCGTATTTTATCTATAAACAGGAGAATTTGCGTTGAATCAGGAGTGAAATCCATACTTTGACGCCCAAAATCGATGCAAGAGCACAGTCCCAAAGGTCAAAGTGTGTATCAAAATTCCTTGCAAATAGTCGAATCGCTTTGGGTAATCGACGTCTATCCAGCCTTAGACAATCTAATTTCGATTTCAAGCTCGCAATCGCTGATTTTATGTGTTTCGATTCTGAGCCCGCAACTGCTGACTCTGATATTCGTCGCTTTTATGTGGATTTTATGTGCTTTATGTGATTTCTCTGTTTATGTGTTTCAATTTTGGTGATTTATTCGCTTTTCGCTTCCCGCTTTGATCGACACACACAACTCGCACTGCATATCTACCTCAAATCGCTAACAAATCGTTACTACTGATGGATAAACGCATGATATGTTACTCGCTGTGTACCCACTAATCGTAATCGCTATTCTCGAACGCGCGCATACTTGAATGATAGGTTTCTGTATTCTGACTGCTTCTTGTGTTTAGGTGTTTCTGTGCTTATGTGAATCTGTGTTTATGTGCCTATGTGTTTATGTGATTACATGATTGTGTTCCTGAGCTTCAGTAGTGTTAGGCGTGTGAGGTGAGATTCAATTATATATGTGTCTGAGTCCTATGGCGATGTCTGTTGCAGACAATGTCGTCATCTGGATCCCGTCACTCGCACGCTGCCCGACGTAACCAAAAGGACAAGTGTATCGCTTCACTCGTCGCCAAGCAAATTGCGAAGGTTATCCCGCAAATCGTTAGTGAGTTGAATGAGAACGCTAGCAAGTCCTCCGAAGAGTCCAGGACTGATTCTCCCAAGGCTGTTTTTAGCTTCAAGCAGTTCAAAGCTTACGGCCCGAAAGAATTTACTGGCGAAGGTGGGCCTACGTGTAACGCCCCAAAATATGAATGTTAATAATTGCCGTATGTTCTTATGTGACACGTCATGAAATAAATAACTAGGCTATTTAACCTAGTTAAGGGTATGGTCAAAAGTATTAAATAATGAAGGTAGTGTCAGTTATGATTTAAAGGCAAAACCCGAGGGGCTAAAGTGGAACTAACGAAAAGTAAGGTTATTAAAAGAAAAAGAACACACACACACACACTTTCGTGTGTGTTCTGGATAGATCGATCAGGGGCTCTTAAGAGCCCCAAAACCCTAGTTCTTCAAAAGCTTCAATTTGAAGGATGAATCAAGGCCCAAATCCATAACCGAGCATGGATTAATGATCACCAACACGAGAGGATCATAAGGTATGTTTTAAATCTAAGATTGGTGATCATGGGTGAAGTGGGTTATGTCCTAATCCGTGAGTTAATACGAAATTGATCATGTACAAGGGTTAGAATCCTCGTATAGAACATGGGTTATGTATGGTTTGCGTTAATTTGATGATTAGAGGTGAAACCCGTTAGTTAGCGTGAAGATGGTGACTAGAATCACCTCATATGTTCAAGTCTAGTTGAATGATTGATGTATTATGTGGGTATGATGAATTATTGTTAGATGAAAGTATAGGAATATGATGATGTTATGTTTAATGTTCATTTGGAATGATATATGATGATTAGTAGAAGGACTTGATGAGTTATGTATGAGTTTAGAAGATTCGTGCATGAATTAGTTGTACGATATGCTTAAAAGGTAGTACTCACATCAAGTGTATGATAAAATGTATATAGTGTCGTCCGTATAGTCGATTATGATGTTACGGGTATATGATGATAAGTCGATAGTTGAGTATGGTTAATAGTTGACCTTTGAAAGTCAACTAAGTATAAGAAACATGATTTGACTCGTTGTCGTAAATGTAGGTTGATGGGAAGTCGTATGGTACATGTTATAGCAATCCGTGTTAAATGTAATGACATGATGAGTTACATGAGTTTAACGTATACGGATATGATTATACGAAGTTGATTATGTATTTTAATGCTTGTTAGAAATGACTAGGGAAAGTTAAGTGTGAATTATGCGAATGATATGAATGTTACATGTACAAATGAGTATGCTAATAAGAGCGTGGTTTCGATGAAATGAAAGTATAGGAATCACGTCGTGACGGACTCAAGAAGGAGGTGTTAACGGGTCAAGATGAGGCAAGGAATCGGATACGAGCACGGACGCACAAGGTAAGTGATTTCTGGAATCACTTCTTATGTTCGGATAAATGATATGGTGTTTTAATTTACTAAACATGATGGTTGAGGTCAAATATGTGACGTAGTCTGATGTCGTAAAGGATGGGATTTAAAGTATGACCAAAATGCCCTTGATGGGTATTTTGGGCAAACGATCTTAACAAGTAGTTTAGGAACAAGTTATTTGATGAGTATAATGTTTTGAACAAGTATGGAAACGAAGAGTATGGTCTTGGTATGCCATAAACCAAGTGATGCGCAAATACCCATAACGGGTCAAATAATTAGAATGTGACAATAAGTCGAAAGGGCGTAAGATAAGAATTTCATTAATCCGGATGTGGGATTTTAAGTTCGTATGATAGAATGTGAATTTACAAGCATGTAGGAAGAAACGGGAGGTTAAACGGGTAAACGGTTCAAAAGTTATGCACGTTTTAGTGCGTACGGACGACGAAACGAAACTGCAGAAAAGTGATGTTTCTAGAGGGCGTCGCCGACGGGTTCCCACCCCGTCGCCGACGGGCTCTCAAACCACAAAAAGTGGGCGACGGCTTAACTGACTGGATACGGGACAAATTGGGCGACGGGCATTTTAAGAGGCCGTCGCCGACGGGTACCCACCCCGTCGCCGACGGGCTGTCTAGCCCACTTCTCTGATTTCTTAGTTTTGCACTTCCGAATGATCCGTAACGCGTCCCGGTACATCGTTTTACGACCCGATGATGCGTAAAGCACGTAAAGCTTCTCATGAGCATATAGGTATGCACCTATGTAGATAAGCAAGTATGTATGTTTATATGTATCCGTACACGTTTGTAGAAGTGTATGTAAGCGTGTATGCATGAATGTATGTAAGATTATAGTGTGTAAGCGAGTACATAAGGATACAGATGAGGACGTATATGAGTAGGCAAGTATAAGTCGGGTACATTGCAATGGGTGATTGAAAATATGAATGTAGGAATGTATGTAGGTTTATACGTAGGTATGTTGTATATGTATAAGTGTATGTATGTAAGGATGTATGTAGATAGTTTGTATATGTAGTCAAGTGAGTATGTATGAAGGTATACACGTATGTAAGATGTGAGAAGGTATGGAATAAGTATGTATGTAAGTATGTATGTATGTATGTATGTTTGTATGTAAGTATGTATGTATGTATGTAGGTATGTAGGAATGTAAGTATGTATGTATGTATGTATGAAGGGATGTATTTATGTATGCACGTACGAATGTATGTAGGTACATAGGTATGTATGTTGCTATGTGTGATCGTAAGGGTATGTATAGATTGTATGAAAGTATGCACGCATGCATTTAATGAAATTGAGTACTAACGATAATGACAGCGTGCCTGGTGATGAAGTGTAACGCAGGAATACCAAGTAAGTCTCACTACGGATCTTATGATCAGAAGGAAAGCCGGGATGTAAAGAGTTAATGAAATAAAAAGTAACGTGAACGAGTCTTGTATGCTTATGATACGTACTAACGTTATGAATTCTATGTGGTGAGCGCAGGTAATACAAGCCATGAGGATTACTAAGGAGTAGAGATCGAAGATCGAGTCATGAGACGGATTGTACGGGAATGCTTTAAATATGTAATTTAGCGTCGTTAAGTTATGTTCTTATATTATAAAATGAATTTTTAGAATGTCAAGACGTATGTCATGAAAGAAATTTTCAGACTCGAATTTCCGCTGCGTCGTTTTAAGGTTATACGTGTTAGGATGTTACAAGTTGGTATCAGAGCCCTGGTTTGAGAGAATCAAGTACAAGAAAGTAAGTACTTGAACTCAAACTTGTGTGCTCTAATGATAAGGAACCCGTACAATCTAAGACTCGATCAAGATCCAAAGGTAGAAGCGAATGTAAGTATGTACTTATGTATAAGTATAAAGAAACTGACGGTATGTTATGTGCAAGGTAAGTATAAGTGTTTGAAGAGGATGATCCGTGAATGCAGTCTAGGATGAATACTAAGGCAAACAAAGAGGTAATAAGACAAATAGGCAAATGAGCCCAGGTACGTGAATTTAATATGTGGATGTAAGTAATGGTAAAGTTCATGAAGGGAAGGAAAATTTTAAGATGAAAGACAATGATAGTATAGTAATGAAGTATTGGAAGCAATACACGCGCAGAAACCTAAGTCTACGGACATAAGGTGACAATTACATGAAGGCACGAAACTATTATGTGGATTGTGTACCTGGCCAGTACACGAGAAACGTATGACGTTCGTGAGATCATGATAATTGTTACAGGTATGTCCGGTAGAGTTGGGTAGCAGGCGGGCGTGTGGGTGAAATGGGAAGTAAGACTCTCGGGAAATTGAGAGTACTATGTAAGAATGAAAAACATGCCTGAGAAGAATGAAGAATGTTGAATCCGTGATTAAGTGCGGATCAACGAGATATGAATAATATGTTTGAATCCGTAATACGGATTCAGGGAATGAAAGGTATGAATGAATGTTTGAATCCGTGAGACGGATTCAAGGATGAAAGGCATGAATGAATGTTTGAATCCGTGAGACGGATTCAAGGATGAAAGGCATGAATGAATGTTTGAATCCGTGAGACGGATTCAAGGATGAAAGGCATGAATGAATGTTTGAATCCGCGAGACGGATTCAAGGATGAAAGACGTGAATGTAATGTTTGAATCCGTAAGGCGGATTCAATGAATGAAAAAGCATGAATGATGCGACTGAATCCGTGAGACGGATTCAAAAATATAAGAAGATGAAATTAATCCGCCTAAGAAGATGTCGACAGTTTGACCATGATTGAGTCAAACGAGTCATAGGAATAAGTATAAAGTAAGAAGTGAAAGTATAATAGACGAAGTTTTGTATAAGTTATGTGTCAGATGTGTCAGTAATTGACTCTTAGAAGTCATAATGATGACGGGCTGTGACCCGGACAATAACTTGAGTATGGGCGGGAATGGTAAGCTTAGTAAGAAATATTGAAACGATGTAATAAGGTCTTCGCAAGTAAGCATGAATGGAAGGAGGTACGAGCGTGTACTTCAGTTGGCGAAATGATTAATTGAATGAAAGGATTGCAGGTAAGAAATAGAATGTGTGGTACGTTATAGCAGGTACGTAGGAAATTGTAGAAGAGTTATAGGTGGATAATCACCTAGTGTAATGAATGTTCGAATGACATATGCTAACCGCCGATGCTGTGGATGATAATGTTAGAACTATTGATGTGATGAAACCAATCGTATTGGTGAAAGGACGTGCACGAGCGGAAGCTCATTACACGAAGGAATGAAAGCTGGCCTATACGGTTAGTGCTCGGGGAGAAGATGATCGATCTGGGTTGCGGATCGTGGTTGGGAAATGAAAAAGAGGTTAGTAAAATGTTTAACTCATGATTGGAGAGATATGAACTATTTATACACGTGAATTAAGTAATGCATGAAGAGAAAGCAATAGTAATGTGAAATGAACGAAATGATTTAAAGATAATATAAAGGTATGCAAGGTATACGTAACTGTCGAAAACGTAGGGTAAGATTAACGTTAGAGTTAAGCACGTAGGTGTGACTATGAAATAGTAAGTTTTGTGGTGGAAACAGAACGAAAGTTAAAAGTTATACAGAGTATGTAGAGAATGTAAATTTTTAGAGGTGAGATGGAGATGTTAGATCCATTAAGAATGGATCATATTAAAGGACGGAAGAGTATGTGTAATGACCAGTTATTGACAGGTCAAGTAAATGAAAATGCAAATGAAATAGGAAAGAATGATCAGGAAAGTATGGGCTAGTGATCGTATGGATAGACTAGAAGGAAAGATAAGGTGTGTTCGATGAAAGTGAGAAAGGTTTCGGGGACGAAACCTTGTTTAAGGGTGGTAGACTTGTAACGCCCCAAAATCTGAATGTTAATAATTGCCGTATGTTCTTATGTGACACGTCATGAAATAAATAACTAGGCTATTTAACCTAGTTAAGGGTATGGTCAAAAGTATTAAATAATGAAGGTAGTGTCAGTTATGATTTAAAGGCAAAACCCGAGGGGCTAAAGTGGAACTAACGAAAAGTAAGGTTATTAAAAGAAAAAGAACACACACACACACACACTTTCGTGTGTGTTCTGGATAGATCGATCAGGGGCTCTCAAGAGCCCCAAAACCCTAGTTCTTCAAAAGCTTCAATTTGAAGGATGAATCAAGGCCCAAATCCATAACCGAGCATGGATTAATAATCACCAACACGAGAGGATCATAAGGTATGTTTTAAATCTAAGATTGGTGATCATGGGTGAAGTGGGTTATGTTCTAATCCGTGAGTTAATATGAAATTGATCATGTACAAGGGTTAGAATCCTCGTATAGAACATGGGTTATGTATGGTTTGCGTTAATTTGATGATTAGAGGTGAAACCCGTTAGTTAGGGTGAAGATGGTGACTAGAATCACCTCATATGTTCAAGTCTTGTTGAATGATTGATGTATTATGTGGGTATGATGAATTATTGTTAGATGAAAGTATAGGAATATGATGATGTTATGTTTAATGTTCATTTGGAATGATATATGATGATTAGTAGAAGGACTTGATGAGTTATGTATGAGTTTAGAAGATTCGTGCATGAATTAGTTGTATGATATGCTTAAAAGGTAGTACTCACATCAAGTGTATGATAAAATGTATATAGTGTCGTCCGTATAGTCGATTATGATGTTACGGGTATATGATGATAAGTCGATAGTTGAGTATGGTTAATAGTTGACTTTTGAAAGTCAACTAAGTATAAGAAACATGATTTGACTCGTTGTCGTAAATGTAGGTTGATGGGAAGTCGTATGGTACATGTTATAGCAATCCGTGTTAAATGTAATGACATGATGAGTTACATGAGTTTAACGTATACGGATATGATTATACGAAGTTGATTATGTATTTTAATGCTTGTTAGAAATGACTAAGGAAAGTTAAGTGTGAATTATGCGAATGATATGAATGTTACATGTACAAATGAGTATGCTAATAAGAGGGTGGTTTCGATGAAATGAAAGTATCGGAATCACGTCGTGACGGACTCAAGAAGGAGGTGTTAACGGGTCAAGATGAGGCAAGGAATCGGATACGAGCACGGACGCACAAGGTAAGTGATTTCTGGAATCACTTCTTATGTTCGGATAGGTGATATGGTGTTTTAATTTACTAAACATGATGGTTGAGGTCAAATATGTGACGTAGTCTGATGTCGTAAAGGATGGGATTTAAAGTATGACCAAAATGCCCTTGATGGGTATTTTGGGCAAACGATCTTAACAAGTAGTTTAGGAACAAGTTATTTGATGAGTATAATGTTTTGAACAAGTATGGAAACGAAGAGTATGGTCTTGGTATGCCATAAACCAAGTGATGCGCAAATACCCATAACGGGTCAAATAATTAGAATGTGACAATAAGTCGAAAGGGCGTAAGATAAGAATTTCATTAATCCGGATGTGGGATTTTAAGTTCGTATGATAGAATGTGAATTTACAAGCATGTAGGAAGAAACGGGAGGTTAAACGGGTAAACGGTTCAAAAGTTATGCACGTTTTAGTGCGTACGGACGACGAAACGAAACTGCAGAAAAGTGATGTTTCTAGAGGGCGTCGCCGACGGGTTCCCACCCCGTCGCCAACGGGCTCTCAAACCACAAAAAGTGGGCGACGGCTTAACTGACTGGATACGGGACAAATTGGGCGACGGGCATTTTAAGAGGCCGTCGCCGACGGGTACCCACCCCGTCGCCGACGGGCTGTCTAGTCCACTTCTCCGATTTCTTAGTTTTGCACTTCCGAATGATCCGTAACGCGTCCCGGTACATCGTTTTACGACCCGATGATGCGTAAAGCACGTAAAGCTTCTCATGAGCATATAGGTATGCACCTATGTAGATAAGCAAGTATGTATGTTTATATGTATCCGTACACGTTTGTAGAAGTGTATGTAAGCGTGTATGCGCGAATGTATGTAAGATTATAGTGTGTAAGCGAGTACATAAGGATACAGATGAGGACGTATATGAGTAGGCAAGTATAAGTCGGGTACATTGCAATGGGTGATTGAAAATATGAATGTAGGAATGTATGTAGGTGTATACGTAGGTATGTTGTATATGTATAAGTGTATATATGTAAGGATGTATGTAGATAGTCTGTATATGTAGTCAAGTGAGTATGTACGAAGGTATACACGTATGTAAGATGTGAGAAGGTATGGAATAAGTATGTATGTAAGTATGTATGTAAGTATGTATGTATGTTTGTATGTATGTATGTATGTAAGTATGTATGTATGTAGGTATGTAGGAATGTAAGTATGTATGTATGTATGTATGAAGGGATGTATTTATGTATGCACGTACGAATGTATGTAGGTACATAGGTATGTATGTTGCTATGTGTGATCGTAAGGGTATGTATAGATTGTATGAAAGTATGCATGCATGCATTTAATGAAATTGAGTACTAACGATAATGACAGCGTGCCTGGTGATGAAGTGTAACGCAGGAATACCAAGTAAGTCTCACTACGGATCTTATGATCAGAAGGAAAGCCGGGATGTAAAGAGTTAATGAAATAAAAAGTAACGTGAACGAGTCTTGTATGCTTATGATACGTACTAACGTTATGAATTCTATGTGGTGAGCGCAGGTAATACAAGTCATGAGGATTACTAAGGAGTAGAGATCGAAGATCGAGTCATGAGACGGATTGTACGGGAATGCTTTAAATATGTAATTTAGCGTCGTTAAGTTATGTTCTTATATTATAAAATGAATTTTTAGAATGTCAAGACGTATGTCATGAAAGAAATTTTCAGACTCGAATTTCCGCTGCGTCGTTTTAAGGTTATACGTGTTAGGATGTTACACTACGGCCTTGTTTCAATGGTTTGATTCGATCGAAGTCACCCTGCGCCAGAGTGGCTGTCCCGAAGATCTCCGCACTCTGAACGCCACCGGCGTCCTCCAATCCTGAGCTCAAGATTTGTGCACGGCCGAGAGAAATAAACGCGGAAATGATGCAACTTATGGTTTGACGTGGGATGAGTTGAAGGACGTCATGATGGAAGAGTTATGCCCTCCCCACGAGCGCCAAAAGTTGGAGGACGAATTCTTGCATATCAAGCAGAAGGATGGTGACAATGCTGCTTTAACTGCTCGCTTCAAGTAGCTCAGCATAATCTGTCCGGACCAAGTTAAGACGCTCAAAATCACCATCAAGAAGTATATCCGTGCTCTTCCGGATTGCGTGGCTGATTTCGTTCAAGTTGCAAAGACGTCAACAATTGAGGAAACTTATCTGCTCGCCGCTGAGATCAACGACAAGCGTGTCAAGTCTGGCTACTGGGATAAAGCCACCAAGAATCTACATCAAGCTACCATCACTTCAACTGCTGAAACCGCCACCGCTCCTCAATCTTCAAAGTCCTCTCGTCGCAAGAGGAAGAATAACAGCAACTCCAGCAACAAGAATTGCGCTGTCACCACTGCTGCCCCGCTCCAATCAGTTCCAGTTCAACCACAGCAACAACACCGCCAAGTAGCGGCACTGGTTACCAATGCACCACCGGCAAAGCGTGCATACACTGGTCCTCACCCGGCATGCCCTACTTGTACTTATCACCACCCAGTGGGAATCGCCTGCAGATACTGTGTGCATTGCAACATGTACTGCCACTTCATCGGCAACTGCCGTACAGGTCCACGCCAAGATCCAGCTCCAGCTCAAGGTCAAGCTAATGCTCAACAAGCTCTACTTCCTGCTCCTCAAGTCCAGCAAGCAGCTCCTGCACCCGTGATCCATGCTAGAGCTTGCTTTGCGTGTGGTGATCCCAACCACTTCGCAAACATGTGCCCAAATCGAGTTGTGAAGCAAGAGCCACAACAGCAGCATCCCCAACAACAGCCCCAGCAGCAGCCTCAGCAGCAATAGCAGCAAGCAGCTCGTGCCCGAACCTTCAACATCAATGTGCGCCAGGCTCAGGCTGACAACAATGTGGTTAATGGTACATTCCTCGTGAATGGTATTTATGCTTCGTGTTTGTTTGATACTGGAGCCGATAACTGTTTTGTATCGTTTGAATTCGAAAAGCTCCTTAATCGTAAGCGCGCCCATCTCCCCTCGACGTTCGATATTGAAGTTGCCACCGGAAGAACCGTCGCTGTCAATTATGTTCTTCGTGATTGTACTCTCGAACTCAACAATCACATCTTCCCTATCGACCTTATTCCGAAGCAGCTCGGTAGTTTTGACATCATAGTAGGCATGGACTTTCTTCGCGAAAACCATGCCGAAGTTGTTTGCTTCGATAAGATTATTCGATTCTCGCTCGCGAATGGTGATCAACTTTGTGTGTATGGCGAAACTCCCTCGAAAGGTCTCAAACTCATGTCGTGTATCCAAGCTAGTAAGTATCTCCGCAAGGAATATAGAGCTTTCTTGGCTAACATTGTAGTAGCGGAGGAGGAAAAGAAAGGAAAGACAGGGGTGAAAGATGTTCCCGTTGTTTGTGAATTTCCTAATGTGTTTCCTGATGATCTTCCCGGTGTACCGCCGAGTCGTGATATCGACTTTCGTATCGACCTCATTCCTGGAGCCAATCCTGTTGCTAGAGCTCCTTATCGACTCGCTCCGCCCGAAATGCGTGAACTCTCGAGACAACTCCAGGAATTGCTTGATAAAGGCTTCATTCGCCCTAGCACCTCTCCTTGGGGCGCACCAGTCCTTTTCGTCAAAAAGAAGGATGGGTCGTTTCGGATGTGCATCGATTATAGGGAGTTGAATAAGCTGACAATCAAGAATCGCTATCCCCTGCCTCGAATCGATGATTTGTTTGATCAGTTGCAAGGTGCTACGTGTTTCTCGAAGATCGATCTACGCTCAGGCTATCACCAACTACGCATTCAAGAGGAGGATATACCCAAAACCGCTTTTCGCACTCGTTACGGCCACTATGAGTTCGTTTTTATGCCTTTTGGTTTAACCAACGCACCCGCGGTTTTCATGGATCAGATGAATCGTGTGTGTAAACCATTTCTTGATTGCTTTGTCACGTGTTCATCGATGATATCCTGATCTATTCCAATTCGAAAGCCGAACACGCGCAACATATACGTTTGGTTCTCGAGCTACTCTAAGGGAATCGACTATACGCCAAGTTCTCCAAGTGTGAATTCTGGCTGGAGGAGGTTCAATTCCTTGGCCACATTGTCAATAGTCAAGGTATTCACGTCGATCCCGTGAAGATCGAAGCTGTTAAGAGTTGGGTTACTTCCGATCGACTGGCCATCCGATCACTGGCCATCCGACACTTACCACTTTTGCACCGTTTTACGTGCCGCTTATCGTTTATGCTATCGTTAACTTTTCAGGCTAACCTCTTCCAGCGCTCCTTTCAATCCAAGATAGTGTTTACTTGTTAAGCACAATCTGTGAGTATACTCGATCCCTTTTTGCCTTATGCACTTTTGGGTGTTACATACGTTACTTATGCTAAATCACAATCGACACACAACGCAAACACTATTTATACGCTAACCGCTATTGCATGCTACGTGTTATTCGATGAATGCTCGTAAGTTGTGTTAACACAGTGATTGTTGCCTGACACCTTAGCAACGATAGTACTATAGTTTAGACTCAGCACCTGTCGTGGACAGGGGTTGTTAAGGGATTTACTTCACGTGTCCCAGTGGGGATATGTGTTACGCATTCTACAACTCGCAGTCACGTCTGTGCATATTTCTCTGTCGATAACCTACTAGCCTTCACTTTATACATGTTACATGCTGGTTATGCGTAAACGATTTCGAACTCTATTATATCTATCAAACTTGTATGCTCACCTTTACACTATATGTATTGACCTTTATTTTAACGTATGTGACAGGTGTTTAGGATGCTATCTGCTAGGATGCTTGCTATGTGGAATCAAGTTAGGAAGAGTCTAGAAACAAACGAACAATTTATTTAAATCTGAGTCGTCGGAACATTTGATCTGTCTTTGAGAAAACAATGGCTGTAATAACTGCTTTTATTTGATATATTATGGTATGGGACATAATGCTTAATATCCGGTAATTTTAGTTGTTATGGATTTCTCCTGGACAATCTGTTTCGCTAAGTACCGCGCCCCGATGTTTCCACCATCGGTTGGGGTGTGACAATGTGAAGCATAAAAAACAAAACAAATCTAATAAACAAAATCACATCAAGTATGTAACAATAGATTTAATAAATCAAATACTTTAATAAACAAACAAACAATAAACAAAAAAAAATGTTAAAAAACCATACACAAAGATAAAATTTCATATACAAGCTAAAACTGAATTATAGAGCACAAATTAGGTTTAAGTTGCAAATTAGATGTATAATCATCCATTGGGGAAACCAAATAGATGAATTACAGAATATTAATGATGCGGATTCACAAAAGTACCGTATCGAAATTAAATCTACACCTTTGTCCACCATAGAACCAAATCTACACCTCTAACTTTACTCCTAACTTTACACCTTTAAACGTGACATATCATGTTGAACTATAGTCACAGGATAATGAACTATTGGTAACACATTATAAATATGTTAAACCTAAAACTCATGACCAGCTCGTAACCTAAAGCAATTAACCACATGTAGCAATAAGTGCAATAGTAGAAGTAGTTTAGACAAAAGTAATACAACAAAAGTTATTTCTTTATGCAGGAATCAGTTCGTGCAAAAATTAAATAAAATTTTTATTAACTTGAATTACAGAACAATAACAGAATGAAACTGAGAACAATACAATTAAAACTGAAAAAATAAAAACAAGAACAAAAATTACAAACAGAATAACGATTCTTGGCTGAGGATCGTGTTAGACACGGGTCCCTTAAAACAAATTTCGAGTCTCCCAAAAGAACTCGTTTGTTTCCAGGATACAACAGCCTAAGCAGTTGCACTGCCGGTCTTGACTAAAACCCGAAGGTTTACCTTGAAGCAAGATAGAAGAAGATGATAAGCTGTGGAGAGAAAGATGTATGAGCTGTGTGTTTCGGTGTCACTTCTGCAGCATGGGTCCTCCCTATATATACTGCAGGTCATGGATGAAACTGAAAAACGAATTAAATAGGAGAATTAAATTGCATTAAACGTCTTCACTGCACTTTAATTCGTCATTTAATTCCTATTCAAAACCGTTGACTCGTCAGTTTTAAATGCTAAAATGTAACTGCACTGTCATTAATTGCTAGAAGCTTCTGCGCGCGCTCCCTTCTGGCTTATGCGCGCGCAGGTCTTGCACACTCATGCTCGCGTGCGCCATTTTGGCTCACTTTCATGCGCAAGTAGGGCCCTTTGCGCACACGCTGGTTTGGATCACTTACATGCGCGCGTGCGCCAACCATTAGTGAGCCTATACAAGAACGCCACACAGTCGCGCCGTATTTGCTCACTTTGGTGTGCCGCGCGCATCTTCAGTGCCCATGCGCCAGTGCGCGCCAACCTACCATGTGTACTCGTGCGCCGCTGACACGTCACCCTCCAAGGTCTACCTGCCACCTGGTCCCTGCAGCCCATGTGCTTCACCACACGCACAAGGTCAAAAATACAAAGACGGCTCTCAAGCGGCTTGCGGCGATGCGAGTGTGAGAAGTGTGCCATCAAAGCACCACATTGCACCCATCGCTCACGCCACGCGCGAGTGCTAGTTGGAGTGCTCTGCACCCTTCGCGAATACACTTAGTGTGTGCTTCCATTAAACAATAAGGATGGAGAGTTCCCACTTAAATTCCCCTTTAAGTTTCATCTTTCCTCCTATGTGGGACAATGTGCCACTTTCCCAAATTTTCAGCATTCTATGTTTGAAACACCAAACCTTGAGTATCGATATCTCATTTATCTTACCTCCGTTTTGGTCGTGGTTTAGTTCGTTGCAAAGCTCTTCAAACATAGAACACAAACCCACAAATAAATATACAAAGAACCCTTAGTTTCTTATATTTATTTCTAGTCCAAAAATAGGAAAAATGCATTTTCTTATATTTGTGAAAAGTGTTATTTTCACAAATTTCCAACACTTCAAACATTTAATGGATACAATAGAAACTCCACTTCGAAAGTGATAACCGTAAAACCAAATATAACAAACAAAACGTTTAAGTAATGCAAAGAGACAACAACCCTAAAATCAAATACAACAAAGAAAACAATAAACTCCACTTCAAAAGTGATAATTTACATACCATCATACACCAAAGCCTTCACCCCTATCCTGTAGGGACTCATCCAATCTTTTTTAGCAGCATTTAATATATAAAATAAACTTCTTAATCCCACATGAAACTATAATTTCCTGTAACAAAAGATTAACTACGAAAATAATAACAGATATAAGTATGTGCTTTATTTCTTGTTAGATTAAGAGTTAATATAAAACGTGTTAAATATTCTTTAAGCTTTAATATGTATAGAAATTAAGAACCTTAATTTGCCTTAGAATGTTATTAAGAACCATTAAAGATGCAAGTCGGGCATCAGCAACAGAAGAAAGATTCTGAATCGGTGAACCACCATCTTCTAATGTTAACAATGTTATCACCTTTCATCTATTGAAGAGTCTGATCACAATATAACGTAATTTATTAGAATAACAAAAAAATAACAACAAAAAGTAAGAATCTTAACTTTCTTCTCTTGTGATCAATCGTGGGAAGATCTCCTCAAAGTGGGTTTTGCCTAAGTTAGTTTAAAATCTCTGTTTTAATGTAGATAATAGTTGCAAGGGTGGTTTTTCGATTTAATGCGTGTGAACTTGTATTAGCAATGTTTGGAAGGTGTTGAAATTAGTTTGGTTTTGGGATATAGGGACCGAAAGGTGGTGTTTAAATTGGTTTTTGCCTATGTTTTTTTATTTGCATTAGTTGTTTTTTGAATTTGAAGGTTTGTTGATACTTGGTTTTTTTTGTGGTGAGTGTGGTATATGGTTGCTGGTGGTGATTCAAGAACACTCAAGATAAACGTTATAAGCATTTGAATATTCATAAAACATAAAATAAATCTATAAAAATATCAGTTATCAGTAAAAGGTTAGCTAAATTGTAATTGTAATTAACAATAGAAGATTATTTGTCATCCCACTTCTTGATTGTTCATAAGGCATGGAGGATGTGCAATAATGAAAAGAAATTACATGTTACCACAATTACAATTTAAGACACCCTTTTGTTACCATACAAATTTTATCCAAAATACTACCATCATAAAACAAGATATTTTGAATAAAAAATCTATTTTTAGCTTAACATTATCGTGTGAAATAGGTTTTGAACAAACTCAGCATCAAGTTAAACAAATTCTCAGAATTTGATCATTTGATCACGTGAATGCAACCAAGGCTTCTGTTATATAGATCGAAGGAGGGGCAGTTTGTTAACCAAGAAAAATTAATAATGTGCGATATAAATATTAAAAAAGAGACAAATAGTAAGAAAACATACAATTTATTGGTTTCAACGAACATGGTTGGTGTTTCGGTCCCACCAAATACTACCTTAATTTTTTTTTGAATTATAAATAGGAAAAAAAATGTTTGATTGTTTGTTTGTTTTTATTGTACTATGCTTATACATTTTCTAATAAATTATTATAATAATGATAACACATTTTGTGTTGATTTTTTTATTACTTAGACCAAGTCAAAACGAGTGATAGACATTCCAACACCAAGAATGAGCGATAAATTGTTGATTTTCTATTACTCAGATGAATAAATTGTTGGACCCACCGCTAAACACAACGCAAATGCAAATGCCAACCCTGCCGCCTACGTCAACCCCACTTGTAAGTTTGTCGCTACCGCCTTTATCATATAAGTTATCATCACTAGCTGTCAAAAGCAAATATAAGGCGTGAAATATATTTTTCTATTCGAAACTATTCATTTCAAGACCTTTTTTTTAAATAAATATTAGAGAAAAATGCCCGGATAGTCCATGTGGTTTGCTCCATTTTCACCTATAGTCCCTAACTTTCTAAAATTACAACTATAGTCCCCAATGTTTGCTCTCCCGTTTTTCCGATAGTCCCTAGCGTGGATGCGGGTAAGTATTATATGTGTTAAGTGGGTGTCAAATTACAAAAACACTCGTACTATAAAAAATAAAAATTAAAACATCTTTAATAAAGTGGACCCTACGTAAATGTCTCCATGTACCCATTTTCAAACCCCCACCTTTAATCACCATTCTCCCTCTCGACAACAATCACCATCCAGACCACCCTTTTCACCACCAACTTCGTAAAACCCCAATTCACCATCGCCTCCATTACGCCACCACAGCAATCGGCGACTACCATAAAAACCCTCACACCCTTCATCGTTTTCCTTAAAGACCTAAACCATCATCACCGATTACCTACTTCACCACCACTATGAACCCACACTCACCACCTACAACCTCTCACCCACAATCCTAACAAGAACCATTGCATCACGCTTTACTGTGGTTAACATGAACTTATAAAGGGGTTTTTAGTTCAGAAGGTAATTACGATCAAAACGAATGTAGATATCATACCCACAGCTAAGATGATGAAGCGAATTTGAGGGTGGCCGTACATAAGCAATTCGAACAAGATCCGTTAGTCCAGTTAGTAGCACCAAGGACAACAAATGTCAGTGAGATTAAGTTCGTAAAGATCTAAAAGTGGTTTATGTTTTGTTATTTATACTCGATTTTAACCAAACTCGACTGAGATTGATTGGTGTAAAAATCTGATAAGAGAGGGTATAAGTTTTGGTACCGATTTGACAGTGAAACCGAAACCAAGTGGAAATTGCCGGAGAAACGCCGATTGCGGAAAGGTTAACCGCAAACACGACCGCATGTGACTATGGGTACGATGGCTATGGGAAATGCAAACCGTGACCGCATATGACTATGGGAACGATGGCTATAGGAAATGCAAACTGCGATCACATGTGACTATGGAAACGGTGGCTATGGGAAACATACACCATAACCCACCGCGAGCGCGGTTCACACACAAAGTGTCACTGTGACCACACGAAAAGTAGTGGACCACAACACCACAACACAACCACCTGCGTCGGCCGACACATCGCGGTATCATACAGCTAGAAGAACTCGTTTCAGTGTTCTTTACTTTTTACAAAATCACATTTATTCAAAGAAAGAACACTCAGACAAACGACTAGTTCATGAACATCAAGCACCTGAAACCGTGACTCCGAAGCTGTTGATGCAGACTCTTGATAATCATTGTGAACTTGAGAATAGTAAGTTCAACAATGGTGGTAACAAGTCTGCTTATGACTTTGTTTATCTACCCACTGTTTTCAAAAAAAAAGTTAGTTACGTTTTTTTGAGCAAGCACTACTGATGATAAACAACTTGTACTATTAGAAGGATCCTCAAATCAAGTGCCCAAACTAGGACATCAACATCAAAAAAGATGATCAATTGACGAACACGAAACACCAAACAAAAGGGGATCATCATTTCATGTCCAATCGATACGCACAAAGCACCAGCAAGGTGGCAATTAAATTTGAATCGTGGTCATCCACCTCATTTAGCTTTTATCAGTACGACATCATTCGTACTGCTTGGGTCAGTTGACTTGTGTACTGGTGGATGTCAATAACATATGATGACATCAGAAAAAGGTAGACCACACCACCAGACCACCACTAAACCACAATGATTATGAGATGCTTCAGCGTCTGTCTGAACTTACTCACCGGTTCTACACAGTCGACGATGACTCTACTCAATCCGCATCAGATATAACGATCAACCGACCAATTAATAAAAGAGAAGCGGGAGCAAAAGGCCTCGGCCTAGTATCTTCTCCAAACTGATTTCAAGGACACCCATTCGACCATTAGTCCAGCAATCCACCCACTTGCAACTTGCGTGTGGAAACAACACTAGACTGGGGGGCTTGAAGGGGTATGGTCCCTAATCTCGTACCAGTCTTGGGCACGAGTGATCATCACCCAGCTCATTGTGCCAATTGATGAATGACTTACCTTAGTCCGTGCAGGCACGCGCAAACCCGGTTTGCTTTCCCTCTTGGGGAAAGATGAGAAACTTCACCTTGTATATGAAAATGGCTGTTTTCGTCAACATACAAGGGGTGCGGTGATTACTACCAAAGAAGATAGTAGTTTGCGACATTCACTTTCTGTCAAACACATTTCCATGATGCGGTCCTGCGTGGGCGCGCGTAGAACGGTAATGGAAGTGCTGGCACCTTTGCACAGTTTACGGCACATAGCGATGCGGTGCAAAACCGCACCCTATTGTTATACAATTGGAACTATCACTTTGACTTCTGTAACCAAGCAGCAAGTTGTATGTCCGGGCACTAAAAACAACGGTCAGCTGAGCGCCCAATACGCAGCTACCCAGCAAACATGCATAAAGCTGGTGAACAGACTGGCAACCCCAGCAGACCAGGCGGGTGTTCCTTCGTGCAACCGATATAGCATGACACATGGCAACACCTCCGCGTACACTCCCGTGACGTGCGCTCCTGTCACGTCCACAAAAAGCTGCAAGTTGTTAGTCGGGCCCTAGGCCCATCAAGCGGCCTATTGGCCCTTCTCCTTCACTCTTCGGCTATAAATACCCATCTCAAACCAGGTTTAAGGTAATGCTAATCTGCTCTATCACAATTACTAGCTAAATACTTATCTTGCTTCCAAAGCAAATACTTATTCTCACGCAGGAGGGTGGTAACAAGGAGCAACACCCACCTTATCCTCCTTGTTGCGAGTCATGGTGTGTTACATTGTTCAGGAGACTGATTAGAGTACGACCCATCCAATGATCAAGGAAAGGAGGGATTAACCCTACTTAACGAGACTCGACCCATGGATTAACCTCTCGGTTAACCACTGTTTCATCACCGATGGAAGTAATTTGGTTTGTGTTTCAAGTGGTGGTTGTGGTGGCATGGCTTTGTAGAGGTGGGTTTGTTGCAACGGTGGTTGTGGTGGATGTTAGTGGGGATAGATGAAGAAGATAAAGTGGGGTTGGGTAGGGTATGGGGTCCCCACTTGAAACTATAAATAATAAATTGATTTTTAATGTTTTAATTTTTGTTTTTTATTTCAAGGGTATTTAAGTCTTTTCACATCCACTTAACACCAAAAATTAATCCTCATCTACGTTAAGGACTATTGAAGAAACGGGAGAGCAAACGTTGGGGACCGTATCTGTAATTTTAGAAAGTAAGAGAATATAGGTGATAATGATGTAATCCGAGCATTTTTTTTCCAAATAATAACTCATTTTGAGTCAAACAACCATTTTACCAATAACCCATACGACCCAAACCAAATTTGATCAGACTCCATTTTCACTAATTACACGAACCAGCCAGCCTACTAGTTCTGGATACCCACAAGTCTCATTCGATTGTGGTTTTTAATACTCACGATGTACAAGTGTACAATGGACCGTTAGGTGTCCTAAAGCTTGGAATTTCTTATGCTTGGTCTTAAATTAAGTATAATGGTTCTGTCATGCAAATAAAATAAAAGCACGATCATGGAACATTTTAATATATACGTCGTTTGTGTATACTACTATACCATATAGCTACAACTATGTTTAATAGTTCACATTTATAATTATGGTTTAACTTATTTTATTTTATTTGGGAAAATTTGAAATTAAACCAACCTTTAATACCTATATAGATAAACAATGATTTGATCTAAAATCTGGCTATGACATGGTTTATCCCTAACATATATTAACGAATACCTTTTCTTATTTCCAATTCGGTCTATTCATAAAATAAATTAACGTATACGTTTTTCATTTGATAGTATGGTCCAAGCATGGGGATCTGCATTGAATGGATCAGGTTCACAGAAACCCATTGATTATTAAACTTTTACTAGAAGAGACATAATCTTTTCTTTGAATAGCGAAGATATATATAAGAAAGAAAAAACATAGGCTAAAGCAAGGTGCTCAAGCACACGCACAGTGAAACAAACTGAATCGTTTTCTTAGTGACCTTAAACAATTTACTAAAGTGAACCCATATGAACAAATTCAAGGATGGTGTAATGGTAAAACCCTTGTCACCTAATTTTACTCTCAAAATGGTCACTGGCCAGCCTCAGTTTATAGGTGCTTTTTTTCTTTTCTTTTCTTAAGCATTCCAAAATAGTTGAACTCACTTTCAAATAACAACCAAATAAATACTGCGTATGTGCAAGTACTATATTAGTTGTCTTGTAGTTTTCCATCTCATAATGATGCGTAACTCTTTAAATATAGGTTGGTCTCTTCAATTTTTTTCCTAAGATCGGGTGTTGTGGGTTAATAATGAAGTTGTTAACGGTGCCACTTCAGCGGTTAAAGTAGGGCACACCGCCCCTAAACGTTAACAGGCCTAGTTAATGGGGTTTTTGTTAATGGGTTGACGAAGCAAGATGCTTTCAATTTTTTTACAAAACATTATATTTGAAAGAAAATTACGTCACATTGATTAAAAACTATAAAAACGAATAACAACACTTGTGGCAAAAATATCGATACGACGTTTTTCAGCATCAGTTCCATTTGTTTTATTTCGTTGCTGGTACTGTTAATGAAAGTGATATAGTTAAGACACAATAAAAATATATTTTTCAGAGCACAACTCAGTTCGTTACGGTACCGATACTTTACAATACCAAGAAAAAAAATTATTTACAAAGATTTACTTACATGAAAGTTAGTTATACAATTTAAGACATTCCGTTGTTACCATACAAATTTTATCCAAAATACTATGATCATAAAACAAGGTATTTAAATTAAAAAAATCTATTTTTAGCTCTAACACTGGGGTCTCAAATAGGGTAAACAAACTCAACATCAGTTTAACAAATTCTTGGAATTTGATCATTTGATCACATGAATGCAACCAAGGCTTTTGTTATTTATCAATGGATCTTTAACATCAAATATAGATAATGTATTTGTTTAACATAGGTGCCCAAGGGTGGACTCATTAAAGGAGGGGAAGTTTGTTTGTCGCAACCCCCGATCCCTTATTTGTCCCGAGAACGGGCGGACGCGAACTCAGAATTTCGGTGGTATCAGCTTGTTAATTTGGCAGCGGAAATTACATCAGGACCGTAGTTACGAAATGTTTATCAGAGTAAAACCACCTCTTTTGATATAAATAATCACATGGGTAAAACCCAAGTTTCTTATTACAATATGTTTATAGGGATAAACCCTATTTTATTGAATTTAAAACATCGTCTTTTAGGTAACTTTTATAGCCACATTTTTTCCAAGCCTTCAGTGCTCTCCAGCTGGCTTTTTACTAATTGGCTGTCACATTGTGTTACCTGAAACGCGTTTTAAAAACATTTGTCAGTGGAAAATACTGGTGAGTGAATCCCAGTTTAATCAAGAATTATTTTATAAATTAACACAGTATTGAGAGCGATCACTTTGTTTATTTCTACACAATTACTCATTTAGTATTGTCAATCCTGACTGGTGGGTCATATTACACATTGGCTAACTCGTTGTCCAATGGTAACGTATTGTCGTCCCGACTTACTACTCACAGTGTAGTAAATTTTGTATACAAAACCCCAACATACCGGCAGTAATTAAAGAACTACAAAGACTCAATCACCGCTTAATCGCATTTGTAAAACATTAAAGGTTTCGTAAAATATTACCAAAAGGTTAACAAAAAGAGGATAAACTCACATTGCTATCTTAGACTTCGCGTAAGGGTTTCCTGGGATTAATCTATAATTTACACAAATGTACATAGGTTAGTATAATAACCCTTTGAAAATATTAATGATACCCTCCCCGAGACGGTATTCCAACAACTACGTCGGGCAGAACCACGACAGTTGTTACGGAACCCTAAATCAATCGGGCAGCGTATCTAATACGAAACTGGGGTTATAATACTTACAACGGAGCAGAACCTCGCTAATTAGGGGGTATAATACTTGAATATAAAGCCTACTATTTCAGAATTTGAGATTGAGAAATGAATTTTGAACGATTTCTGGTTGAACCCGATGGCTCCTTTATATAGTTGCTGAACCTGGGTCTCTCGCGGCCCGCGTAAATGTACGCAAGGGCTTACGCGGCCCGCGTACTAGTCCGGGTAGGGTTTAGGGAGTCCGGGTCACTGCCTAGCTTCGCCACGATGATGACACGTGTCATCACCAGGCTGCGCCACTATCTTGATCTCACGCGGCCCGCGTGAGTATTAAGGTTAGCTTACGCGGCCCGCTTTAACTTAAGTAAATCAACGAATTCAGGTTCCAACCCTTATACCGCCCGCGTAAGGATTGAGGTGGGTCTACGCGGCCCGCCTCAGCTTAAAAATCAGTTTTTTATTTTTTTTAAATACTATTTAATGTTTTTCGGGCTTGGTTTTCACATACGGGTGTATTTAAAGACATATTAGGGTGTTGGAAAAATTATGAGGGTGTTGGTTTTATTGAGGATTGTTACATCCTTCCCACTTTGTTTTAGAGCTTGTCCTCGAGATCTACTGGAACAAGTGCGGATATTTCCTTTGCATTTCAGATTCAAGTTCCCATGTATACTCAGGTCCTCTTTTGGAGTCCCACTTCACTTTGACCAGAACTAGTCTCTTATGCTTGAGATTCTTGACTTTCCTGTCTTCAATCTGTAGAGGCTTTTCTACAAACTTGAGTTGTTCATTTACCTCTATATCCTTAAGAGGTATCATTAGCGATTCATCAGCTAGACATTTCTTGAGATTAGATACATGAAACACATCATGTATTCCTGCCATTTCCTCTGGCAGTTGTAGCTGATAAGCTACAGGTCCTATTCTTCTAATAATCTCAAAAGGTCCAACATACCTGGGAATTAGCTTTCCCCTTTTGATGAATCTTACTACTCCTTTCCAAGGAGAGACTTTCAACAATACTTTATCTCCTGCTTGAAATTCCAAAGGTTTACGTCGGTTATCAGCATAGCTCTTCTGTCGATCGCGTGCTGCTTTCAGTCGTTACTTGACTTGAATAATCTTGTCAGTTGTTTCCTGCACTATATCTGGTCCAGATAGTTGCTTTTCCCCAATTTCTGCCCAACAGACTGGGGTTCGGCACTTTCGTCCATAAAGTGCTTCAAATGGTGCAACATTGATACTTGTGTGATAACTATTATTATATGAAAATTCTATTAAAGGTAAGTGATCGTCCCAATTTCCTCCGAAATCAATTACACAAGCTCTAAGCATGTCCTCCATTGTCTGAATTGTCCTTTCACTTTGTCCATCCGTTTGAGGATGATAAGCTGTGCTTAGTTTTAACTTGGTTCCCATGGCTTTTTGGAAAGTTGACCAAAAAATGAGAGGTAAATCGGCTATCCCTATCAGAAACAATTGATAAAGGAATTCCATGTAATGAAACAATTTCATTTACATATAATTTAGCTAGTTGTTCCATACTAAAAGTTTCCTTCATTGGTAGAAAATGAGCTGACTTGGTTAGCCTATCTACAATCACCCAGATTGTATCATTACCTTTCTTTGTTTTAGGTAATTTGGTAACAAAATCCATTGTTATAAGCATATACCCACTTTGACCATCAAAATCATGGTTTAACTCTTATGTCTAGACCCACTTCTAGTTACTTATGAACTCTTAACAAAATCTCTAATTTGTTCAAGTAGTTCATTCTTATGAGTTAGTATGATGTTTATAAACACCATTAGAACATCAATTTCATCAATTCAACCAAAACCCACTTAGCTCATAATAGGGTAATTATCAAATCCCTAGTTTGACAACAATTCATCAAGATCTCTACTAGGGTTTGTTTCTAAACCAAGATATAATCAAAATAACACTCATAGATTTAACATTCATTCCAGAATTTCGATTATGATTGTTCATCATAATCTCAAAGTATCACCAAATCTGAAAATTCGACATACCTTGTGATCCCCACGACTAGGTGATCATTTATATGCGTTCATGCATCGATTTGGGTTTTGATTTGAGCTTCAATTTGTTGATTTTCTGTGTTTTAGGGTTGAAGCTTGGGACCTCCTCCTTGTCTGGTTGAAATCGCAGAACACACACCACGTATGTGTGTGTTTTGTGTTTACTACTTTATTTAATTGAAACTTTAATTCAATTGTCCATGTCTAGTCCCTTCACTTTACACAAGTTATTTAAAGGGTATCTTAACCACATTAGTTCTATTTTGTCAAGACATTAACTAACTAGGTTAATACTCCTAGTTACTTGGTGGGTTCCGGGAGTTATAATCCGTAGTATTTTAAGTCCCGTTAACTCGGGCTCTTATAAACTCAATTCATTAAAACTTTGTTTCGCTTGTATTTAATATTAGGGTTTCTTATTAAATCCCAAATATTTACCGGGTTATTTTTACTACTAGCGGCACTTTACCCGTCTTTTAGTATTAACGTGGGTTAATTACCAAACCCGTTTTCGGGGTGTTACAAGTCTACCCCCCTTAAAGAGGTTTCGTCCTCGAAACCTTGCTTATCTAGTTCATTGAGTTTCTAAACCCAATGCGTTTGACTTGAGTAATCTCTTAAGCATTACTCCTACTTTAACCAATTGTTAGCATTACCAGAGAAATTATGGTAATGTCTTTTTGGTTACAGAACCTCTACGTATCTCATATGACATAATGTAACTTCGAAATAACGTAGTCTCGTTATTTCCACTAGTTTAGTTAACTTAGCGATATCCATCGCTTTCATATACCATCAAATTCCTTATGAATCCGTTACTTTGACCCGTTTAAAGATCTTTAGTGAAATCTTTCACTTTTAGCAACAAATTCTTTTGTTTTCAAATTTATCTATTCGGTTCAGCTATACCGAATCTACCGCTTACAAGCAAACCAAATTTCTTGATTTGAATTGGTGACCTTAACCGATCTCATTAACTAGTCTTATTAGTTCAGTTACTTTTATCACTCGCTTGGTTATAATGTGATTTTACTTCACATTACATTTCCTAACCGTGATCGTGTCACATCATGTTTAATTTGTATCAACCTTTCATTTTTGAGAATATCACTTTTCGAATATATCATCTTGCGCCTATCAGTGTCAAGACTTGTATCTTTCATGCTTACTATTTAAATTCCTATCAGAATTTATGTTTGTAAAAACATTATTTCTTACTAAAACCGAAGTTTTAGTTTTAGGATCTTTTCTTTAACTTGTGTCAATCATCCATACCGGGATATTGACAGTCCGTAATTTAATCCTTTACAGTCTTAGTTTTTATGCGGGGATTCTTAACTGATTTCCTCGCTTTATTCCATCTAACCCGTAGGTTTTATCACTTAGCCTTATGGGCTATTTTGATTAGACATTCACCTCTTTAGGGCGAAGTCCTTATAACTTCTTTCTAATCATGACCCGTGGGTCGTTTTAGTCCGTAGATCTCTCATTTGTTTATAACCCTAAAGGTTATGTTGATCCCGTAGATCACTCTTTTTACTCGTGTCTTATTAAAATATATATTTGGTGTCAAAGCACTCTTTTTACGTTTGAAATTCATTTGTCTCAAGCTTACCGTTATCCGGCTTGCGCTTACTTACGCCTTCAAGCATTATACTTTATTCAACCCGTTCAATCTCAAAATAGTTGAATATAATTATCAAAATTTCTGTTTACGAAATTTTATGGTCTTTTAGTCATAACTCATAATCCGAGTCTTTTGACTTTAAATTCGTGTTCTCGTTTCTCGGTTTACGCATGTGTTTAATTCTTACCCATCAACCGGTGTTTTACCGAAGTCATTATTATTGCAATCCTCCCGGTATGCATTAAGACCTCGCTTCTTCTTTTTTATATTCTGACTTTGTCTTTAAGTTTGACGTTTTACAAAAATGACCCGTTAAGGGACATATTTGCATTTTCCGGGTTCGAGTGTAAGTACACTCCCTCCCATTGCTTGTCTAAATCATTTTTCATGTTTGCGTTTTCTGGGTTCGAGTGTAAGTACACTCCCTCCCAATACTTGTCTAAATCATTTTACATGCTTGCGTTTTCTGGGTTCGAGTGTAAGTACACTCCCTCCCAATACTTGTCTAAATCATTTTACATGCTTGCGTTTTCTGGGTTCGAGTGTAAGTACACTCCCTCCCAATACTTGTCTAAATCATTTTACATGCTTGCGTTTTATGGGTTCGAGTGTAAGTACACTCCCTCCCAATACTTGTCTAAATCATTTTACATGCTTGCGTTTTCTGGGTTCGAGTGTAAGTACACTCCCTCCCAATACTTGTCTAAATCATTTTACATGCTTGCGTTTTATGGGTTCGAGTGTAAGTACACTCCCTCCCAATACTTGTCTAAATCATTTTACATGCTTGCGTTTTATGGGTTCGAGTGTAAGTACACTCCCTCCCAATACTTGTCTAAATCATTTTACATGCTTCTTTGTCCCTTCGCTCGGGCTCATTATCCTGATGTAATACGCTTCAGTCACTCGGTTGTGCGTTTACATTATTATCAAATATTTTGCTTATCTGATTCATTTGGGTACTTTTTAATTAGTCCCATTTACTCCGCCCTTACTACATCGGATGTAAATGTGTCCGCTATAAGAAACTCGTGGTATCATATGCCACTACTTACTTGGCCAGAGTAAGCGATTTAACACATGACGTACACGACCTTTTTATAGTTTTCACATCACGCCCTATGTAAGTAACACCTCTATTCAGTTTTCTTGGAAATTATATCCTAGATATGTATTTCTGTTCAGGCTTTCCAAGTTTCTAATTTACCCATGCAACGATCATTCTCTACGTGTTTGTTGCATATTGCTAATTGTGCGATTATTTAAAATGTGCACCTGGTAATGTTTGCCCCTACGGGCGTTCCTTGCTATTAACCTTGTTCGCGACCGTTACGCGATTTTGGTCCTTGATGAGTATGCTCTTCCTGTCATACCTCGTACCGTTCCATCATCATATCCATAATTCGTTCAACTCCCGTCATCTTCAGACGCGAGTGTCCTTCAATTAAAACATTCACAAGAGTTAGTAATATCAACTTCAATAATCGCCCGTATTATAATACAAGGCTTTTTCTACTATACGCGTCAACGCGCGTATTTTCGTCAACCATATCAATCATTTAAATTGGGGTAACATATACCACACGATAGCTCTATGTGTTGTTTACAACACTTTAGCATACTAACTATTAACGTACTTGTACTTACCGGATTTGCGATCAAGCCTCGAACCGAACACTATTCTTTGTCAAGAGCATAAGGTTTAAGTCCAAGCATGGTTCCTCCCCACCATACTCGGATCTCTTAAACCAAGGCTCTGATACCATCTTGTAACACCCTAGTTACTAATTAACGATTTTGTATGTATTTACCAACGATTAGATGTGTAGTTAAGACTACACATGCTATAAAAATACGGGTTTATTAAAGCTTTTACAAATCATGAGTTATTCTACATCACGTGGTTGAATTCGTTGTTTAAAATTTACAACATGGCAAAGTGCGGAAGCGTGTATCTATATCGTGTTCGGTTCTTCGCTGAGCTTGATCGTCTTCCGGCATCCAAGGTGTACCTACATTTCATAAACATGAAATGCTTTAGTCATACAGGACTTAAAACGTGTCTAAACGAGTCCGAGAAACAATTGATAACAAAAACAAAAATTTCAACCTGGCCTCCACCGTAAATTACGGTGGCACCGTAATTTACGGTGGCCACTGGTTTGACATGCCCCTACCGTAAACCAGTAGAGGGCCGCCGTAAAGCTTTTCATCTCCACCGTAAATTACGGTGGCACCGTAATTTACGGTGGACCCTGCATCCAGCCTTTCCAATTTGCCGTAATTTGACACGAAATCTTCCGTATCTTTCAAACCGCTTGTCCGTTTGACCTACCGTTTCTTCCTACATGTTTGTAATTTGATTCTCCATCATATGGAGTTAAAATCCGACATTCGGCTTAACAAAATTTAAGACTTTTAAGTCTTCGGCTTATTACCCTTTATACCAAATTTTGACCCGGTTATGCATTTTATCAAACAAACGTATTTATTTGATTCCTATACTTCATACACTTCATCAAATAATTGTGATATACCATATTAGGTTCTAATCATAGGTTTATTACACAAATTAAACCCGTTTTCACTAGTATGCTTATTTTGACCCGTTAAGGATATTTTAAGCACTTTTAAGCTCAATTTCGCTTTCATTCTAATCTAGCGTTGTAACCTATATTTCTTATCTAGTATTCTTCCATCACAACTAAATGTGTGTTGGATTTAAAGTAGATATCTATATGTTCCGAATTTATACCCCTTGAAATATCATTTTACGGCAAAGACTCGTATGGAGTCTTTTGGCCCAAGAATTACATCTTTCACTACCCATACTCATTCTAAACCTTTGTTTAATCATAAGACTCCTTTCCAAACAACCTCTAAGAGTTGTATGTTCGTTTTAGCCTACAAGGGCGTTTTGGTCGATTTTGGTCCTTCTTTTACAATGAAGGGCTATCACCAATAATTCGACCAAATTAGCACTTTTACATACATCATAAATATGCGTACCTGGCTCGGATCAACAAATAGACCCGATTTTAATACCTTGCTTTATATTCGCTAATTAAGAACGATGCGAATATCCATTGGATATCTATTCCTGTAAGCATATAACTCGACAAAAGAATCATTAGTCTATATAGTCAAAAGGTGTTGTCTACACCTTTTGACCCGTTTGGCCGAATTGACCATTTATCTTTGCGAGATGATACTTATTATCATCTCCTCTACATGACTCTTTCCGTTTAACACCGTACGGTCATTTTAACTTATAAACCGTTTATTACCTTCGACATAATATGACCGAATTATCGATTTACTTCTTTTTAAACCATCAACATGGCTTCTAATTATGCTCGACTACCTTGTTCCGTACGTCTACACGTCGGAACATCATACCTCGATTTTGTATTTATCTTATTCATACTAATACGATAAGAGAATATTCTGAAATATAAGACTAGTGTAAGCTATACTTACATTGCATCCCGATTACGCTTTTCCTTTATGCTTGACTCGTTCGACCCGCTTTCTCCTCAAGCTTCACCTAGCTTGTTAAGCGCCAACTATCATCATAATTCGTAAGATGGTTAGTTTAGTCATTATCAATCATGACTATTTCCACCTTACGTTTTTCGTATAAAAATTAGTGTTCCTCATATTATAGGTCGGTTTGACTTTTTTTAAAAGTCAAATCGCCAATTAACACATATGATTGTACTATCAAGCTCACAAGGCTCAATTAAGCACATTATCACCACTTAGTGAACATCATCTTTTGAGGTGACAAATTAACTAACATGTCATCCAATTCCTACCTCAAGTAATGATAAATCAACATGTAAATTTCAGTCATTATAAGCATATACCCACTTTGACCATCAAAATCATGGTTTAACTCTTATGTCTAGACCCACTTCTAGTTACTTATGAACTCTTAACAAAATCTCTAATTTGTTCAAGTAGTTCATTCTTATGAGTTAGTATGATGTTTATAAACACCATTAGAACATCAATTTCATCAATTCAACCAAAACCCACTTAGCTCATAATAGGGTAATTATCAAATCCCTAGTTTGACAACAATTCATCAAGATCTCTACTAGGGTTTGTTTCTAAACCAAGATATAATCAAAATAACACTCATAGATTTAACATTCATTCCAGAATTTCGATTATGATTGTTCATCATAATCTCAAAGTATCACCAAATCTGAAAATTCGACATACCTTGTGATCCCCACGACTAGGTGATCATTTATATGCGTTCATGCATCGATTTGGGTTTTGATTTGAGCTTCAATTTGTTGATTTTCTGTGTTTTAGGGTTGAAGCTTGGGACCTCCTCCTTGTCTGGTTGAAATCGCAGAACACACACCACGTATGTGTGTGTTTTGTGTTTACTACTTTATTTAATTGAAACTTTAATTCAATTGTCCATGTCTAGTCCCTTCACTTTACACAAGTTATTTAAAGGGTATCTTAACCACATTAGTTCTATTTTGTCAAGACATTAACTAACTAGGTTAATACTCCTAGTTACTTGGTGGGTTCCGGGAGTTATAATCCGTAGTATTTTAAGTCCCGTTAACTCGGGCTCTTATAAACTCAATTCATTAAAACTTTGTTTCGCTTGTATTTAATATTAGGGTTTCTTATTAAATCCCAAATATTTACCGGGTTATTTTTACTACTAGCGGCACTTTACCCGTCTTTTAGTATTAACGTGGGTTAATTACCAAACCCGTTTTCGGGGTGTTACAATAACCTAATTTGGAAGCGTCACAATAGACTACAAAGTCTTCAGCTCCTTCTGGTAATGCTAGGATGGGTGTATGGGTTAATCTTTGCTTAAGGATTCTAAATGCTTCTTCTTGTTTTAATACCCATTCAAACTTAACAGATTTACAGGTTAGCTTTGTTAAAGGAATGACTATTCTAGAAAAATCTTGAATAAATCTTCTATAATAACCAGCTAATCCTAAGAAACTTCTAACCTCGGTTGGTGACTCAGGGGTTTTCCATTTAGTAATCGCCTCGATTTTTGTTGGATCCACATGAATTCCTTCATGATTGACTAGGTGTCCAAGAAACTGTACCTGTTCTAGCCAAAATTCGCACTTGGAAAATTTAGCGTAAAGCTTTTCCTTTCTTAATAAACTTAAAAGTGTGTGCAAATGCTTTGCATGATCCTCTTTGTTCTTAGAGTAAATGAGAATATCATCTATAAAAAAAATTATGAATTTATCCAAATATGGCTTACATATTCGGTTCATCATGTCCATAAATGCAGCTGGGGCATTGATTAAACCAAATGGCATGACAGTAAATTCATAATGGCCATACCTTGTTCTGAATGCGGTTTTAGGAATATCCTCTTCCTGTACCTTTAATTGATGATATCCTGACCTTAAATCGATTTTTGAGAAAAATCGAGCTCCTTGTAGTTGATCGAATAGATCATCGATTCTTGGCAATGGGTCCCGGTTCTTAATCGTGACCTTGTTTAATTCACGGTAATCAATGCACATACGCATCGATCCGTCTTTCTTTTTAACAAACAGTATCGGCGCTCCCCATGGCGACGAACTTGGCTGTATAAATCCTTTTTCTAGCAATTCGTCCAATTGTTTCTTTAATTCTTTCATTTCTGCAGGTGCCAAACGATAAGGTGCTTTGTCAATTGGTGTTGTTCCTGGTATTAAATGGATTCTGAATTCAACTTCTCTATCTGGAGGTTGCCCTGGCAATTCTTCTGGAAATACATCTGAAAACTGAGATACTACTGGAATATCTTTTAAATCCTTTCCTTTAGTGTTAGTGATTATGGAAATCAAATACACTATAGAACATTTTCTTATATAACTTGCAGTTTTCATCACAGAGATGAATTTTGTGGATCTACATGGTTTATCTCCTTTAATTGTGATTGTTTTACCTTTTGGTGAATTTACTTGAATTGACTTTTGATCACATAAAATACTGGCTTTATTGGCTATTAACCAATCCATTCCTAAAACAACATCGAATCCTGCCAGATTCATGGGATAAAGATTTGCAGTAAATTTCTGATTTAAAATTTCTATGCTTGCTCCCTGCAAGATTTCAGAAATCCTAACGGTTTCTCCATTAGCTGTCTCTACTAAGCATTCTTGTGGTAGTTTAGTTAATGACTGATTTAGAAATTTGCAAAATGATGTATTAATAAAACTTTGGTTTGCACCAGAGTCAAATAATACTTTAGCAAAGACATCATTAACTAAAAACGTACCAGCTATAACATCTGGAATCATTTTAGCTTCATCTGCAGTCAGAACAAATGCTCTAGCATTTTTAGTATTCTTGTTGTTTGTAGCTGGAGCTAATTTCGGGCAATTAGGCTTGATATGACCTTGTTCTCCGCAGTTGTAACATATCCTGTTATTAGCTTTCTTCCTGCAGTCTTCTTCCTTGTGTCCCGATATTTTGCAAAAAGTTACAGTATATGGAGCATCTTCCTGAATGTTTCCTTTTACAATTCTTACAGTAGGGTGTAGAGGTAGAACCTACATTTCTCCAACGATTAGAATTTCTAGAACAAAATTCTTGTGTGAGTTTCTGGGTTAGGTTCCTCCTTTGATCCTCTTCTCGGGTACGGACTAATTCATCAGTCAAGGTATTTGCCAGTTCTACTGCTTCTTTTATGGTTTGAGGTCTAGCTGCCTTGACTACATGTCTAATTTCCCTGATTAATCCCCAGATATATCGGGAGATTAACACTGGTTCTGGTGAAGCAAGAGTTGGCACTATTCTAGCATATTCGAAGAATAATTTAGTGTATCCCTTACTATCTACACCAGTTATTCTAAGGTTTAGGAATTTGTTTGCTATTTGTTCCTTCTCATTAGGTGGGCATAATTTCCTTTCTACCTTGTCCTTAAATTATTTCCATTCCATATTGTAAGTTCTATCACTTCCTCTTGATTGAAGGATAGTGTTCCACCATTCTAGTGCTGAATTCTTAAACAGATTAGAAGCAAACATTATCTTATCTTCTTCAGCACACTTGCTTATTCTTAAGACTGTCTCAGTCTTCTCTATCCAGCATAGGGTTGCAATGGCCCCTTCGTTGCCCGAGAATTCCATTGGTTTACAAGACCATAATTCTTTATAAGAACAACCGTAGGGCACGGTTCTTCTCCTTTTGGGAATGGGCATTTGAATGGGAATGGGCATTTGAAGTACAGGTCCATTGTTCACGCTGTGTTCTGGTTCAATTGGTCGCTTACTGCTATACTTACTTTTATTATTCGCTTCCTGCACTGTTTGAAGAATAAATGGCATTACATCTATAATTCCTTGTGCCACTATGTGTTGGATAGCACTATTATCCATTTGGTTTCCATTGTTATTGATGCTTTGATTCTCATTAACCACGTTAATGTTACTCTGGTTATCGTTATTCAGATTTTATTGATTTCCTTCGTCGGCCATCTGAATTTTAAACATTTATCCCGTATTAATATCACAAAATAATAATTAATATCGTCAATCACATGACACGCATCTTTGCCAAAAACGTCGATCATTGCGACTTTTACTCTAATTCCATATACTATGCGTCTATTACACACTAGTACTGAAATAAAGATTACAATACCAACAGAAAGAAAATTACACTAATATTAATAGGCATCCATACACACATATTTATTTTATTATTTTATTATTATTATTACTACCGTTTCCTCCATTCTCACATTCACGGATATGGATTCATCAAAAAATCCATATTGCGCTCATCGTATTTCCATACGAGTCGCTCTCCCACCTGTCGCATTCTCTCACTGCTTTCTAAAATTTCCTCACCAAATGTCCTAAGTTCTTGGACGTTTTCTGCACTCATTGGGGGTGCAGGTTCTAGGACTGGGTTCGGAATCTGGGGTGCGGGTTCCTGATATGGGGGTGAAAGTGCCTGAAATTGGTAAGGATCTTCTAAGATCTCCCTAATATAGTTATTGTGATAATAGGGATCTAAAGGGTCCATACCTGGGTAGGCTCCTATGTTCTGTATGGGTGTGTCTTCATGTATCGGGTAACGTTGCACAAAATCCCTATTGTCGTCCCACCAGGGGTCGTAATTTGGGTCTAGGGGGTTAGGTGCTGGTACCCTATGGATTTCTTCCGGATTGAAGTCATGCATCTCTACTTGGTTTTCAGGGTTTTCTATCTCCATCGGTTGAGTGGGAATCAAAGGTAAGGGTTGTGGGGCTACTAGTTGTTCCAGACTTGGGTCAGCAGCAGTTGTAGCTAGGATATGGAAATTGGCTAGGTTTCTATTAAGCATATCCTGTGTATGAGCATCCGTCTTTCGCTTAGCAGGCGCTAGAACTCTTTGCTGTTGCAACTTTCGCTTTCTTTTCCTACGTGCAAAGGCTTCCTTACTGAACCATCCTCTTTTCTTATGAGGGAATGGCTCTTCTGACTGAGCTTTAAAGGCAAACACCCCTTCTTCCTGATCAGCAGAATACCCAGAAAGGGCAGGCTCTGAAGAGGTACCTTCACTCCTAGGTGAATCAGACAACCTGCGACACATGTCTGAGGGTCCTTGATCACTCATACTGTAAACTAATAAATAGTCAAATAACACAAAACACATAATCACATAAATTATTTCCTAACACAAAATTTAGAATTTAAGTGTCAGCAGAACACTTCTTTGGCTTAGATCAGTGGCTAGGCTCTGATACCACCTTCTGTCGCAACCCCCGATCCCTTATCTGTCCTGGGAACGGGCGGACGCGAACTCAGAATTTCGGTGGTATCAGCTTGTTAATTTGGCAGCGGAAATTACATCAGGACCGTAGTTACGAAATGTTTATCAGAGTAAAACCACCTCTTTTGATATAAATAATCACATGGGTAAAACCCAAGTTTCTTATTACAATATGTTTATAGGGATAAACCTTATTTTATTGAATTTAAAACATCGTCTTTTATGTAACTTTTATAGCCACATTTTTTCCAAGCCTTCAGTGCTCTCCAGCTGGCTTTTTACTAATTGGCTGTCACATTGTGTTACCTGAAACGCGTTTTAAAAACATTTGTCAGTGGGAAATACTGGTGAATGAATCCCAGTTTAATCAAGAATTATTTTATCAATTAACATAGTATTGAGAGTGATCACATTGTTTATTTCTACACAATTACTCATTCAGTACTGTCAATCCTGACTGGTGGGTCATATTACACATTGGCTAACTCGTTGTCCAATGGTAACGTATTGTCGTCCCGACTTACTACTCACAGTATAGTAAATTTTGTATACAAAACTCCAACATACCGGCAGTAATTGAAGAACTACAAAGACTCAATCACCGCTTAATCGCATTTGTAAAACATTTAAGGTTTCGTAAAATATTTCAAAAAGGTTAACAAAAAGAGGATAAACTCACATTGCTATCTTAGACTTCGCGTAAGGGTTTCCTGGGATTAATCTATAATTTACACAAATGTACATAGGTTAGTATAATAACCCTTTGAAAATATTAATGATACCCTCACCGAGACGGTATTCCAACAACTACGTCGGGCAGAACCACGACAGTTGTTACGGACCCTAAATCAATCGGGCAACGTATCTAATACGAAACTGGGGTTATAATACTTACAACGGAGCAGAACCTCGCTAATTAGGGGGTATAATACTTGAATATAAAGCCTACTATTTCAGAATTTGAGATTGAGAAATGAATTTTGAACGATTTCTGGTTGAACCCGATGGCTCCTTTATATAGTTGCTGAACCTGGGTCTCTCGCGGCCCGCGTAAATGTACGCAAGGGCTTACGCGGCCCGCGTACTAGTCCGGGTAGGGTTTAGGGTGTCCTGGTCACTGCCTAGCTTCGCCACGATGATGACACTTGTCATCCCCGGGCTGCGCCACTATCTTGATCTCACGCTGCCCGCGTGAGTGTTAAGGTTAGCTTACGCGGCCCGCCTTAACTTAAGAAAATCAACGAATTCAGGTTCCAACCCTTATACCGCCCGCGTAAGGATTGAGGTGGGTCTACGCGGCCCGCCTCAGCTTAAAAATCAGGGTTTTTTTAATTTATTTTAAATACTATTTAATGTATTTCGGGCTTGGTTTTCACATACGGGTGTATTTAAAGACATATTAGGGTGTTGAAAAAATTATGAGGGTGTTGGTTTTATTGAGGATTGTTACATTGTTAACCAAAAAAAATAAATAAATGAATAATGTGCAATATAAATAATTAAAATCATTGTGATAAAAAAAATGTTAATATGGACAATTAAAAAGAAATAGTAAGGAAAAAAACATACAATTTCTTTGTTTCAATGACAGGATTGGGTTTCAGTTTCACCAAATACTACCTTAAGTTTTTTGGAATTATAAATAGGAAAAGAAATGTATGTTTTTTTTTGTTTTTTATTGTTTTATGCTTATTTGTTTGTTTATTTTTTATTGTTTTATGCTTATGTTAGTGGTTCCACCGTGTAGGCCCCAATTGAAGAATAACGTCCTAAGGGTGATCGGGGCACTCGCGGGGAGGGGGATCGGTGACCCCATTCCCCGAGCGGGAACACCGCCGCCATCCCCGCGGTGAGTGAATTCGGTGAGTGGTCTCGGGGTGTAGTTACCGCATGAGAGAGAGGAGAGAGAGAGGGGGCAGCCTTTTTCCAACCAATCAAAAGATTTCTTTTTTTTTTTTTGAATAAAAAAACAAGGGGAGTTAAGAGGGGAGTGGCGCCATCAATTGAGGGTGTGAGGGGAGTTTAAGAGGGGAGTTGACGTGACATAACCTGATTGGGTGTGTGTAAGAGAGGGGACTCCCCTCTCACCCTAACTTTAGATTAAAACTAAAAGAATTAAAGAAGGTGGCCCAGAGTTCTATTGGAAATCGTTAGTTAATTATATTCAAAATGTTGATAAATTTGAGCGAAAATTATATTCATTACACAAAAAATAGTTGCTTGCTTTGTAAGATTGTCTAGATGTTGTAGTAAATAGTGTTTAAAACATAAAAACCCATACGAAACAATTCTGAAGATATTGTATTTTATTATACATTTTCTAATACATTATTATTATAATTGTAATGGATTTGGTGTTGATTTTTTGTTACTTAGACGATGTCAAAATGAGTGATAGACATTCGAACACCAAAAATTAGCAATACCGATAAATAAATTGTTGGGCCCACCACTAAACACCACGCCAACCCTGCCGCCAACCCTGCCAGTTCTATCCATAACGCCACTATCATCGAAATTATCATCACTAGTTGTCGTAAAATCAAATATAAGACGTGAAATATATTTTTTCTATTCAAAAAAATTCATTTCAAGGGGATCTTTTTTTCTTTTAATAATAACTCACTTTGAGCCAAACATCTATTTTAAGTTTTTAACTATAACCCATATGCCAATGATCCTTTGGTGGAGTGGTGGAAATGACTTGGGCCATGTGAGTGGTCTCAGGTTCGATCCCCACCTCCATCAAAAGGTGAGACATTGGGGTTATTCCCAACCCAAGGATGGCAAGGACTCCGGTTCAAGTCTAAGGGAACCCGAGTTTTCTATTCATTTACTACAGCGGGTCGCTCTGTCACAACAGGCGGTCGATTCGTGTGGATGGTGCAACTCCTGTCAAGTGGCAGAGGGTCGGAAATTTTCTCAGGGAAAGCTATGTCCCATTTCTACCGAGGCGTGGGCCCCGTTAAGACAACATAGTCCTTGGGACAGAAATGGGGCGTGCCTGCGACTTGCGGGTGTGTATTAACCGTCTGTTGTGAATTACACCTTTCAAAAAAAAAAAAAAAAAAACTATAACCCATATGACCCAAACCAAACTTTAATCAAACTCCATTTTGACTAATAACCCGATCCAGCCAGCCTATCTTTAGTTCTGGATTCCCACAAGTCTCATTCCATTGTGGTTTTTAATACTCACTATGCACAAGCGTACAACAAAATATTAGGTGTCCCAAAGCTTGGATTTTCCGATGTTTGGTCTTGAATTAAGTATAATGGTTCTGTCATGCAAATAAAATAAAAGTAAATTATGGAACATTTTAATATATATGTCTATTTTGTATACTACCAGCCAGATAGCTACAACTTTTTTTAATAGTTCACATTTATAAATATGATTTTACTTATTATTATATTATTTGGGAAAAATAATATACCATTTGTGATATCTGAAAGAGGAGATCTGTTAGAGATATCTGAAACAGGAGTTCTCATAAGAGGACCTACAAAAAAACCAAGTAGAATTATGATTTGAATCTAAAAGCTGATTTTGATTTGGGAAATGATGAGTTAAGAACTTATAATTTCACTTACTATGTAAATTTCGTTGAGATGAATTAGCTGCTGTAGAAGATGAACGTGAATTCTTTGACATTGTTAATTCTGAAAGAAGGAGATGCTTTCAAAAGAAGAAAGAGTATTAAGATCAGGAACATTAAAACAATAGAAGAAAACAGTGGTTTTTAAATTTTGAATTACAATATATAATACCTAGGGATTAAACATAACCTCAATAAATTATAATATTGCATTTTATCATTTTGTAATTAAAAATCATTTCATGAAAAGCAAAATAAATTTTTTTCATATTATTGAATTAATTATTCCAAATAATGTATTACATTGATAAAAAAACTTAACAACAAATTTTGTAATCTTTGTGGAATGTAAATCGGATGTTCATCGGTTAGGTTTATGGTTTATTTGTATATGATTTTTAAAATAAAATATTACTATCTTTATTTAATAACTATTTAAGTTAAACGGTATTTTCTTCAGTTATCCAAATAAACCAAAATTCAAAAATAAAATAAAACATGGATCAATAAAGCAAACAAAAAACCAAATAAAACATGTTGGTTTGAATTTACGCTTCAACCTTGGTTACGATTTTTGTGAACAACATTCTTTGAATGACTTAGAGAAAATTTGAAGTAAATAAAAAACCTATTGAATGAGATTACTTAAATAAGTAATGGGAGAAACAGACACAAATTAAATATTTTTTTTAAACTGTAACATATGACGGATACTTACTAAATCTTAATGGGCAGGGATAACGGTAAAAACCAATAAAGAACAACCACATCCACTGATAATCCTATATAAATTATGAGATAAGATAAATACATTAAAATTGCTTAAAGATTACAAATGTTTGTAGATAAAAAAGTTGTTAATTGGGTATATACAATATATATTATAAATTGTTGCTACTATTCATACACATAAGTTTTAAACATAAATATTGACTATTGAACATCTCAATATTTATTTAACAATATACATTATAATAAGCAGATAAGTTTTTAGGAATTCAAAACCACATAATCAATCCAAAACATAACCCACCAAACAGGCAAACACCCAAAAGCAACAAAACGAAAACCATAAGTTCAACATGGCAACAGCATATGAAATCAACACGTAAATGTATTTGAAAATAAAGAAGACACTATTTCTAAATCTTTGGAATCAAAAGCGTCGAAACACCAGCATCTTCATCCTGAGAGAGTTCATCACTGATGCGGCGCTTTGTCGAGGAGCAACCTAATGCATCATCCACATCGAACACTTCACGAATATTACGTTTTGTTTCATCAGAAGACGGATTCTTAGTGCCTACAAGTGCTTGGGATGCAGGTGTAACATTGTCACCGCAGTATGACATCTCATCCTAATATAAAAAGACAATAAGTACTAACGTTTAAAAAAAATTACTACAAATAAGGAAATTCTCATATTACCTTCATAAGGTCAACAGGAGTAGACAAACTGCAGGATTCTGGAACATCCAACGATTCGGACTGCTCATGCTTTAAGTACATAATACATAATAACATAAAATACACACAATGGTATAAATATATTTTAAAACGATATGTATATCAAATTAAAAGAATGACATAATGAAGATTTAGACCTGGTTAAGATTGAATTTGGCGCAGAGCGCGGCAAGGATCTCATCATCGTTAGTGGCCATTGAAATACCATAGTTTTCAACCTGATGCTCAATGTTATAGTCTTTAACACTTATGATGAAAGCATACCTCTTTCCAATCAATGTGTCAAAGATCTCAGGATATGGGTTCGGTATCTCTCCAGAATTAACAACCTATGATTTTATAAAAATGAATATAAATTACAATGAGCAGAATGATTCCATAAATGAGAACATACAATTTTATAAAAATTAATTTTAAATTATATATAGTACATGGCCAAATAACTGAATGCATGTATTTGTTACCTGATCTTGAATTGAAACTAACTCTTTGGCACTTTTCTTAAGAATCTTGTAAGCTTCAAAATCAAACAGTGTCAAAGACACAGTACCGGAAGAGTCTTGCACCCTAATAGGTATCTTGAACCTATCAAAGTTAAAAACAAATGAAAACATTAGTATTACTAAAAACAAAAGTGTGGTTCATATTAGTATTTAGTATAAGGAAACAAAACTGTAATCTCAAACCGCGGAATAGAATAGATGTCAACTCCTTCACATTTATCATTTGTACACACCAACGATTTTTCATGATCAACATCAGATAAACCATCCGGATTTTCTTTCGTTACAAATCTTTCCTCCACACCTGACTTACAGTGGTTACAACCATTGTAATACCAAAGTTTACCAGTGCATATTGCTGTGATTGTGCCAACAACCAAAACCTTCTTTGTCTATCAACATCAAACAAAAATAATAACACTTAGAAAAGACTTTTAAAAAACTCAGCATGTAGAGTACATATAAGAAAATACACACCGTTGATATGGTTCCCAGGAAACCAATAAGCATGAAATCAGGGTTATTAAGAAACTCATCTTCAACACTTGAGATGACGTTTGAACCAACATGATCATTTGACGAAGATGAATAAGAAATTTTCTCTACATACCTAAACAGATTCATGTGATCAAATTAAAAAGTAAAAAATAAATGTAGATACAAAATAATACAGATTCATGCATATTACTAACTATACCTCTTCCTAAAAGAGGATATCTCTTCAATGTCAGTGTCAATAAAAAGTCTGCTTAGCTCAAAGCCGTTTGCAATGCCACGCTTGCCTGAATTTAAAAATAAAACCAAATGTAGATCAATAAAAATAGTGTCAAATTTAAAACATATAAGTAAATCTAAAGATAAATATATAACAATAAAAAAATTAAACTAATTAAGTTTAAATTGTACCTTTGTAAAGGTTGACCATACCAAAATGACAAAGGATAACAACATATTTCTCTCGTTTCTTATCATTCATGTAAGCAAACATGTCAATAGCAAAACCATCCCACAAAGTAACCGGACACTTTTGGCCTCTAAAATATTAACATAAAACATAATAACATCAAGCAACCTTATAATGGTTTAAACATCAAAATGCAACAACTTAATAAAAAGAACGCACTCAAGGTCTTCAAGTCTAAGATTAAGTCTCTTGCCCTTGCTCACATCCTTCTTTGACGTATCCTCTAGATTGAAACATACATCCACATAACCAATCCAATCTATAAACAAAAATATATTGTGAAAAGAAAACAACATTAAGAAGTGATAACAATAAAAAAAACAATAAGACAAAACAATAGATATATATCATGTAGTGATTTACATACCAATAACTGTATTAACTTCAAATTTATTTTTAACAACATCCTTGAGGTTAACGGAATTAAAACGGTATTTCGGTCCAGACCAGTCAAAGCATTTCTTAACAGAAGTATAGAAATAAAGTGATATTTTGTCATTTCTCTTGGTATACTTAGCAGAGGACTTATTAGTAGCAAGAGAAGGTTTGGTGATAAGAAGACATTCATCCAACTGAAGAAAGTCTTTGAATTTTCCTAGCATCTTATGCAAACAGCTGGCTTGTATCATAGTTCCCTAAGAATATGAAACATCCGATTAAATAAAAAAGGTGTTATATTCATTTGGATATTCATATGTCCAAAAAAATTATAACACAACTATATACGGTACCATCTCATCCATGAAGATCATATCAAGACGATATATTTCATTTTTGTTATCATTCATCATCTTTTTCGAAATGCTAACAATCTTCACTCTAATCGAATAGTTGTTTGAGAATGTATTAAGATCGTTAAGCATGCTAACCTTTGCAACCTCCATTTGAAGACTGTACATAAAAAAAAGAATAAGCAAAATATAAGTATTGCTAAACGTAATATGATAATAGAATAAGCATGGATGTTCTTAAAAAAAATATCAAGGTTGAAATTCAAGCTTACCGATTATCCAATAAAAATTTTAACTGAATGCAGTGGCAAATGTAATTTCAAATGTAGGGAGTGTATATCTTTATATGCTGCTTTATTAAAGTAATAAAATATTAGAAATGATATGCAAAGTAGGCAAAAAAAGAGAAAGAACGTCAATTTTAAATTACCATTTTGTATATTAAGAATTTCAATATTTCAAAATTACTGACTTGATTTCAAAGCAATTGTCATAATGACTTTTCTATATTTTATTTTAAATTTAATTAAGAAATAATAACCGTCAATTTGAAATTCACATTTTGCTTAACTCAAATGTCCAAAGCTCAAGAAATTAGCATTAATTACTAATTTGATTTGCAACAAATAGTCATTAACAATCAAATGTTTGAACCACTTTCAATAATACAATACCCAAACAATCAAGATGAGGAACTTAATAATCATCCAAGTGTATTTTGTGTTACCTTATTTATTAGTATAAAGATGAAACAATTGTTCAATTAATAGTACAGATCAAACCACTGAAGTGATGTGATAAATACTGTTACATATAAACCATTGTGGTGATAAACACTGTTACATATAAACACTGAGGCCATTAAACCGGTTACATATAAAACACTGAGGTGATGACATCTAACAACCTAACAGACTATAAACACAGATGCGAAAAACACTGTTAAATATAAACACTTAAACACTCTTAACATCCAAGTGTATAGGAATTTTATTTTATTAAAATAAAGATGAAACAACTGTTCAATTAATAGTACATATCAAACCACTGAAATGATGTGAAATACAAAACTGTTCCTAAACACTGTTACATATAAACACTGATGCCATAAAAATGGTTACATATAAAACACTGACGTGATGACATCTAACAACCTAACAGTCTATAAAACACTGATGCGGAAAACACTGTTTCATATAAACACTGTTAACATAAACAAATAAAAAGAAACATAGAATAACTAAACTTGATGCTGAACCACTGTTGTAGTTTGACACTGTTATTGGACGTCATAAATTTCAGATTTAATTTCAAAGGTAAAAGTAGTGTATATTCTTATATGCTGCTTTATTAAAATAATTAAATATTAGAACTGATATGCACTGTAGGAAAAAAAGAGAGAGAGAGAGAGAATGCGTTATTTAACTTACAATTTTGCATATTTTGAATTTCATAATTACTGATATTGTCAGTAACTACTGGCTTGATATGAAAGCAAATGCCATAATGACTTTTTTAAATTTTATTTTAACTTTAATCAACATATAATAACCGTCAATTTGAAATTCTAAATTTGCTTAATCGTCCAAAGCTCAAGAAATCAGCATTAATTACTGATTTGATTTGAAACAAATAGTCATCAAGAATTTTTTTTATTTTTTAATTTAACTTTAAATTTTATGATGAAAATAATGTTGGTGGAACTCTTATGTAATTGGTTGTCAACAATGTAAAAGTGAGCAGTGGCTATTTTTTCCGATCAGTGGATACCAACCAGTTTTCGAAACACTGATGTTCGGTCAATCAGTGGTCAACATGGAGATCGAAGAAACAGAGGTTGTATTTCAACAGTGGAATATTTTGAACAATCAAATGTTTGAACCAATTTCAAGAATACTATACCCAAACAATCAAGATGAGAAGCTTAATATTCATCAAAGTGTATATGAATTTTATTAGTATAAAGATGAAACCACTGTTCAAGTAATAATACAGATCAAACCACTGAACTGATGTGATAAATAGTGTTACATATAAACAACAGTACTAAACCCTGTTACATATAAACACTGATGCCATAAAATGGTTACATATAAAACACTGAGGTGATGACATCTAACAACCTAACAGTCTTTAAAACATTGATGCGGAAAACACTGTTATATATAAACGCAGTCTTTTAAATTACCATTTTATATATTTTGAATTTCAAAATTACTGATATTGTCAGTAACTACTGACTTGATTTGATAGCAAATGCCATAATGACTTTTTTAAATTTTATTTTAACTTTAATCAACATATAATAACCGTCAATTTGAAATTCAAAATTTGCTTAATCAAATGTCCAAAGATCAAGAAATCAGCATTAATAAGTGATTTGATTGAAACAAATAGTCACCAAGAATTTTTTTTTATTTTTTAATCTTACTTTAAATTTTATGATGAAAATAAAGTTGGTGGATTTTTTCCGATCAGTGGATACCAACCAGTTTTCAAAACACTGATGTTTGGTCAATCAGTGGTCAACATGGAGATTGAAGAAACAGAGGTTGTATTTCAGCAGTGGAATATTTTGAACAATCAAATGTTTGAACCAATTTCAAGAATACTATACTCAAACAATAAAGATGAGGTGCTTAATATTCATCCAAGTGTATAGGAATTTTATTAGTACAAAGATGAAACAACTGTTCATTTAATAGTACAGATCAAAACACTGAAGTGATAGTATAAATTCTGTTACATATAAACACTATTAACATAAACAAAGATAGAATAAACGCTGTTAACATAAACAAACATAGAAGATGTTTTGTTGATGAGGAACCACTGTTGTTGGAGAGTGTTTCACATTTAGTTGATCAGTGCTTGTCTGGACTTTGGTCTTGATCAGTGGTTCTTCATAATTGAACAGTGGATGATGTTCATCAAACTTTATGTACAACCATCCTTATATCCAACACTTGTTAGGCAGATCAGTGATGTGCCATATTAACTTGTTATAACCACTGTCATTGTAGGAAACTTAGCTGGGCAGTGCCTATTGTAGGAAACTTCAGTTTACCTACAAAAACTGATGAATTTAGAATAAATAACGCAAACTATTGTTAAGTCAAATAGCTGATGGAAAACTTTTTAACCACTGCTAGTAATTAAAACACCGATAGTGATTAACAAAACTACGTTTAATTGCTCAAATTGAGATGACGGGAGATCTGCAAAGGATTACAAATGAATCAATGCACCAATAAACAGTAAATCAAAACGTTAGAAATACCAAAAAAATAAATCACACCAATTTAAGTTACCTTGGTGATGTCCTAATCTTTTGCACTGGTATCACCTATCAACACACCTGGTATAACCTTTCCCATTTCCATATCCTCAACAACCGTCCGGCAGAGGTTGTTTCTAATCAACAAACTCTATAAACCAACAAAAAAGGTTTGGAAATACAAAGTACAAAACATATCAAAATAAATCTACTCGTCATCACATGATACAACAAACCAAACATACCAGAGTCACCGATTAAGAGGAGGTTGTACAAAAGCGTTCATCGAGTACGATAAGGAGATCTGTTTCTTCTTCTGAGGGTAGAAAAGGGTTCATCATGTTCAGGATGACAAAATAGATAAAACGAAATAAAATTTCTAGATAAAAAAGTAGATCTTACATGATTATTCTCTTCTTCAACCACTGGACAGTACATGATATAGGGTTTCAAACGCAGATGTATCTAACAGAAGTAACCTCTGCCGTACATTGTTGAGGAGATGAATATGAGAAGAAGAAGAAGGATAAACATGAGAGAGGATAAACATCGATCGGAAATAGAGCAGAGCATCGAGAGAAAGAAAGCAAGAAGCCCTAAATGAGTAAATGAAGGATGATATAAATAGAAGAGGGCAGTGGTACTGTTGGGCGGGAAAAGAGAACTGAGGATGCCCTAATCAAGTGACACGTGGCCCAAATAACTTTCATTTATTATATATAATAGATTATGTATACTACTATACCATATAGCTACAACTTTTTTAATATTTGACATCTATAATTATGATTTTTGTTATTTTATTTTATTTGGGGAAATTTGAAAAATGTATAATGGTTCTCTCATGCAAATAAAATATAAGCACATCATGCAACATTTTAATATATACGTCTTATGTATACACCACTATACCATATAGCTACAACTATGTTTAATAGTTCACATTTATAACATAGATAAACAATGATTTGATCTAAAATCTAGCTATGGCATGATTTATCCTTAACATATATTAACGAATACCTTTTCTTATTTCCAATTCGGTCTAATCATAAAATATATTAACGTATACGTTTTTCATTTGATAGTATGGTCCAAGCATGGGGGATCCGCACTGAATGAAAGAAGGTGTCCCAGAGTTCTATTGGAAATCGTTAGTTAATTATATTCAAAATGTTGATAAATTTGTGCGAAAATTTTATTCGTTACACAAAAAAATAGTTGCTTGCTTTGTAAGATTGTCTAGATGTTGTAATAAACAGTGTTAAAAACGTAAAAACCCATACAAAACAATTCTAAAGATATTGTATTTTAGTATTCATTTTCTAATACATTATTATTATAATTGTAATGTAATGGATTTGGTGTTGATTTTTTGTTACTTAGATGAAGTCTAAATGATTGATAGACATTCGAACACCAAAAATTAGCGATGGCGATAAATAAGTTGTTGGGCCCACCACACCCCAACCCTGCCGCCAACGCCAACAGTTCTATCCATACAGCCTCTATCATGGAAATTATCATCACTAGTTGTCATAAAAGCAAATATAAGGCGTGAAATATATTTTTTCTATTCAATACAATTCATTTCAAGGGGATCTTTTATTAAATAATAACTCACTTTGAGCCAAACATCTATTTTAAGTTTTTAACTATAACCCATATGACCCAAACCAAATTTAATCAAACTCCATTTTGACTAATAACCCGATCCAGCCAGCGTATCTTTTGTTCTGGATTCCCACAACTCTCATTCCATTGTGGTTTTTAATACTCACTACGCACAAGCGTACAACAAAATATTAGGTGTCCCAAAGCTTGGATTTTCCTAGTTTGGTCTTGAATTAGGTATAATGGTTCTGCCATGCAAATAAAATAAAAGTAAAGTATAGAACAATTTAATATATATATATATATATTTTGTATACTACCAACTAGATAGCTACAACTTTGTTTAATAGTTCACATTTATAATTATGATTTTACTTATTATTATATTATTTGGGAAAAATAAAATAAAACCAACCTTTAATACCAAAATAGAAAAATAATGATTTGATCTAAAATCCAGCGATGACGCGGTTTATCCCTAACATATATTAACAAATACCTTTTCTTATTGGAGTTAATTACACAGTTAGGGAAGTCCCTGTGGTTTATACATCCACTTAACATAAAAAATTAACCCCCATCCATGCTAGTGACTTTTCGAGAAACGGGAGAGCAAACATTGGGGACTATATATGTAATTTTAGAATGTTAGGGACAATAGGTGAAAATGAGGCAAACCACATGGTGTCTTGGGCCTTTTTTTTAAATACTAACTAATACTGAGCCAAACATCCATTTTAACCATAACCTATATGACCCAAACCAAATTTAATCAGACTCCATTTTGACTAATTACAGACCCAGCCAGCCTATCTTTAGTTCCGGATTGTCACAAGTCTCATTCCATTGTTGTTTTTGATACTCACTACGCACAATTAGTTCTTGATTCTCAAAAGTCTAATTTCATTGTGGATTTTAATACTCACTACACACAAGTGTACAACCGACCGTTAGATGTCCCAAAGCTTGGAAATTCCGATGCTTTGTCTTAAAAAAGTATAATGGTTCTCTCATGCAAATAAAATATAAGTACATCATGCAACATTTTAATATATACGTCTATTATGTATACTACTATACCATATAGCTACAACTTTGTTTAATATTTGACAACTATAATTATGATTTTTCTTATTTTATTTTATTTGGCGAAATTTGAAAAAAAGTATAATGGTTTTCTCATGCAACTAAAATATAAGCACATCATGCAACATTTTATTATATACGTCTTTTGTGTATACAACTATACCATATAGCTACAACTATGTTTAATAGTTCGCATTTATAATTATGGTTTTACTTATTTTATTTTATTTGTGAAACATTGAAATTAAACCAACCTTTAATACCTAGATAGATAAACAATTATTTGATCTAAAATCTAGCTATGACATGGTTTATCCCTAACATATATTAACGAATACCTTTTCTTATTTCCAATTCGGTCAATTCATAAAATATATTAACGTATACGTTTTTCATTTGATAGTATGGTCCAAGCATGGGGATCCACATTGAATGGATCTGGTTCAAAGAAGCCCATTGATTTTTAAATTTTTACTAGAAGAGACATAGTCTTTTCTCTGAATAGTGAAGATATATATAAGAAAGAAAAAACAAAGGCTAAAGCAAGGTGCTCAAGCACGAGCACAGTGAAACAAACTGAATCGTTTTTAGTGACTTTAAATAATTTATTAAAGTGAACCCATATGAACAAATTCAAGGATGGTGTAATGGTAAAACCCTTGTCAACAAATTTTACTCTCAAAATGGTCACTGTCCAGCCTTAGTTTATAGGTGTTTTTTTTTCTTTTCTTTTCTTAAGCATTCCAAAATAGTTGAACTCACTTTCTAATAACAACAAATACCGTGTATATGCAAGTAGTATATTAGTTGTCTTGTTGTTTTCCATCTCATAATGTTGCGCAACTCTTTAAATATATATTGGTCTCTTCAAATCTTATTCCTAAGACCGGGTGTTGTGGGTTAATTATGAAAATTTTAATGGTGCCACTGAGTGGTTAAAGTAGGACACACCACCCCTAAACGTTAACAGGCCTAGTTAATGGGGTTTTGGTTAATGGGTTGATGAAGGAAGATGATTTCAAGTTTTTATAAAACATTATATTTGAAAGAAAATTTTGTCACATTGATTAAAAACTATAAAAACGAATAGCAACACTTGTGGCAAAAATATCGATACGACGTTTTTCAGCATCAGTTTCATTTGTTTTATTTCGTTGCCGGTACGGTTACTGAAAGCGCTATAGTTAAGACACAAAAAAATATATTTTTACAATGATTTACTTACACGAAAGTTAGTTATACAATTTAAGGCATCGTTTTGTTACCATACAAATTTTATCCAAAATACTACGATCATAAAACAAGGTATTTTAATTAAAAAAATCTATTTTTAGCTTTAACACTGTGGTCTCAAATAGGGTAAACAAACTCAGCATCAAGTTTAACAAATTCTTGGAATTTGATCATTTGATCACGTGAATGCAACCAAGGCTTCTGTTTTATATCAATGGATCTTTAACATCAAATATAGATAATGTATTTATTTAACATAGACGTCCAAGGGTGGACTCATTAAAGGAGGGGAAGTTTGTTAACCAACGAAAGTAAATAAATAAATAATGTGCAATATAAATAATTAAAATCAGTGTGATAAAAAATGTTAATATGGACAATTAAAAAGACAAATAGTAAAAAAACATACAATTTCTTTGTTTCAATGACAGGATTGGGTTTCAGTTTCACCAAATACTACCTTAATTTTTTCGAATTATAAATAGGAAAAGAAGTGTTTGTTTGTTTTCTATTATTTTATGCTTATTTGTTGGTTTGTTTTTTATTGTTTTATGCTTACGTTATTGGTTCCTTAGTGTAGGCCCCAATTGAAGAATAACTACCTAACTTTAGATTAAAACTAAAAAAATGAAAGAAGGTGTCCCAGAGTTCTATTGGAAATCGTTAGTTAATTATATTCAAAATGTTGATAAATTTGAGCGAAAATTTTATTCGTTACACAAAAAATAGTTGCTTGCTTTGTAATGATTGTCTAGATGTTGTAATAAACAGTGTTTAAAACGTAACCCACAATTCTAAAGATATCGTATTTTATTATACATTTTCTAATACATTATTATTATAATTGTAATGGATTTGGTGTTGATTTTTTTTACTTACACGAAGTCAAAATGAGTGATAGACATTATACCGCTAAATAAATTGTTGGGCCCACCACTAAACACAACACCAAACCTGCCGCCAACGCCAACAGTTCTATCCATACGGCCTCAATCATCTAAATTATCATCACTAGTTGTTGTAAAAGCAAATATAAGGCATGAAATATTTTTTCTATTCAATACAATTCATTTCAAGGGGATTTTTTTTTTAAATAATAACTCACTTTGAGACAAACATCTATTTTAAGTTTTTATTTATAACCCATATGACCCAAACCAAATTTAATCAAACTCCATTTTGACTAATAACCCGATCCAGCTAGCCTATCTTTAGTTCTGGATTCCCACAAGTCTCATTCCATTGTGGTTTTTAATACTCACTACGCACAAGCGTACAACAAAATATTAGGTGTCCCAAAGCTTGGATTTTCCTATGTTTGGTCTTGAGTTAAGTATAATGGTTCTGTCATGCAAATAAAATAAAAGTAAATTATGGAACATTTTAATATATATGTCTATTTTGTATACTACCAACCAGATAGCTACAACTTTGTTTAATAGTTCACATTTATAATTATGATTTTACTTATTATTATATTATTTGGGAAAAATAAAATAAAACCAACCTTTAATACCAAAATCGAAAAATAATGATTTGATCTAAAATCCAGCTATGGTACGGTTTATCCCTAACATATATTAACAAATACCATTTCTAATTTGAGTTAATTACACAGTTAGGGAAGTCCCTGTGGTTTATACATCCACTTAACACCAAAAACTAACCCCCATCCACGCTAGTGACTATTCGAGAAACCGGAGAGCAAACCTTCGGGACTATATCTGTAATTATAGAAAGTTAGGGACGATATGTGAAAATGAAGCAAACCACAAGGACTCTTGGGGCATTTTTTTTAAATAATAACTAACTAGGATTAAGACCCGCCCGCGTTGCGGCGCGTGTACATCGTAAACATCGAATGAATTGGTCCAAACGTTATATGATGCATTAACCATATGAAAACACACATTTCAACGTATTCAGTTGAACTCAATGTAACCTGTATAAGCATTGTGATTTGATCAAACGTAAAGTAAATCAAATTTATATCGAACAATCATAACGTATTATATGTGACCCAACTCATACATAGGAAACATAACGGGTATGAAGGAAATCTGCACATGTAATCGAAAGAGATTAATTAGAGCTTTCGAAAAAAAGGGAGAAAAAGAAACCATAATTTGACTCCACTCGGTTCGAAACAAACTCTACGAAACATACATAAAATAAACACGAAAAATATTATATTTCACCTGAATCATTTCCCAAAAAAAGTTTACGTCGAAACGTAAAACAACTTGAATTTATACCAAAACGTACATAAAAATATGCACGTAAACATCGTTTCTTTAAACGAAAACGTATTGTATTTGACCTGACTCGTCTATAAAAAAAGTTTACGTCAGAATGTAGAACAAATCATATTTATACCTACACGTACATAAATATGCACCTAAAAAATAGTTTTTAAGTAAAGGAAGTATAGGGGTAAACCGAAACAAAATATTAATAAAAAATTTAATAGGTTAAAAACGTTCGTAAAACAGTGCCAAGTAGCACCAATGCCACAACGGCATCGACTCTCAACATCGTAAAAATAAAATATATAAAATGGGAAAAATTACACTGAACGAAAAGCAAATTTAAAATCGTTGAACCACGCACACACGTTACAGTGTGTTAATGCGAAGAAATGAACCAGAAACGTAAAACGTAGAAAATAATAACTTAGTCGATCTAGGACACGCCTGTTGCGGCGAACTTGTCAAAAAGGAAAAAAACGGACAAGTTGCGACGGCTATGTCAAATATGAAAAAATAGAGCAAAAAACGTTGAACCTCACATGCACGCTACGACGTGTTAACTTGCAAAATTTAGAACGAAACGTAAAACTTGAGAAAGATAAAAAAGTATGGGTGACCAAAGTTGTAAACAATAAAGTGTTGTGTTAAATTATAAAAGATGGAAAAGTTTGGGTTAAAAGTAAAAAAATTAAAAGGGGTTAAAATACAAAATATGAAAATGCTTGGGTTAAAAGTGAAAAATCAATTTTTTTTTGAAAAACTCCCTAAGCTCATAGTACAACCAAAATATGCACAAAGTTGTTGCTTATTTATATATGGAATAATATTTAGCTAAACATCCATTTTAACCATATCCTATATGACACAAACCAAATTTAATCAGACTCCATTTTGACTAATTACATATCCAGCCAGCCTATCTTTAGTTCCGGATTGTCACAAGTCTCATTCCATTGTTTTTTTTTTTTGATACTCACTATGCACAATTCGTTCTTGATTCTCACAAGTCTAATTTCATTGTGGTTTTTAATACTCACTACACACAAGTGTACAACCGACCGTTAGATGTCCCAAAGCCTGGAAATTCCTATGCTTGGTCTTAAAAAAGTATAAGGGTTCACTCATGCAAATAAAATATAAGCACATCGTGCAACATTTTAATATATATGTCTATTATTTAAACTACTATACCATATAGCTACAACTTTGTTTACTATTTGACATCTATAGTTATGATTTTTCTTATTTTATTTGGAGAAATTTGAAAAAAAAAGTATAATGGTTCTCTCATGCAAATAAAATATAAGCATATCATGCAACATTTTATTATATACGTCTTTTGTCTATACTACTATGCCATATAGCTACAACTATGTTTAATAGTTCACATTTATAATTATGGTTTTACTTATTTTATTTTATTTGGGAAAATTTTAAATTAAACCAATCTTTAATACCTATATAGATAACAATGATTTGATCTAAAATCTAGCTATAACATGGTTTATCCCTAACATATATTAACGAATACCTTTTCTTATTTCCAATTCAGTCTATTCATAAAGTATATTAACGTATACGTTTTTCATTTGATAGTATGGTCCAGGCATGGGGGATCCGCATTGAATGGATCAGTTTCGCAGAAGCCCATTTATTTTTAAATTTTTACTAGAAGATACATAATCTTTTCACTGAATAGCGAAGATATATATAAGAAAGAAAAAACAAAGGCCAAAGCAAGGTGCTCAAGCACGAGCACAGTGAAACAAACTGAATCGTTTTTTT
>JARYGA010043039.1:0-74497 GCA_030545235.1 Helianthus tuberosus
GAGCTTCTCTTTGAAGTATCTGACGCTATAAGTATCCTCAATCTCTATCTTCTTTTCTCTTTTCATCACCAACATACTCCTTCCTTTAAGTATCTTCAGACTCCCCCTTTCGATATGCTGGGATCGCAGCCTGGTTTGTTAAACTCACAGAGTCCTCAGGTATCGGAACCTGACTCTCTCTCAAACCTGTACATTCTCTACCACAAACATAAGTTTTCTAATATTAAACTTTAACACACTCAGACACCACTTGTAAATATCACAAAAATGATCTAACATTTATAGTCTCTGATGAACCACTTGAAAAAAATATCATTTTCAAAACTTCTGATGGCCACTTATAACAAGACTTAAAATTCTTTCATACACAACACTCCCAAACCAGTTCGTCAAGTTTAGCACTTGGAATTTTGAAAATTAACTCTTCAACACCAGTTGTCGAAAATCTTTTTAGATTTTACAAAATTTTATGCTAAAACACACCGAAAATCTTTTTGGAATTTTTGAAATTAAACGAAATGCAGTAAAAAAATATTTACAAACAATATTTTTGTGAGATTGTGTAAGAGGATCATATCAGTTTTTGAGACAAATCACCAACACCATTAAGCTTGATTTCATTTTAAGTTCTAAACAATTCACCTCGATTGTCAGTATACTTGTCCACTTAAATTTTCACACAAAGTTCAACTGATCCGAGATACGATATTAATGTCTTAAGCATTAAACTCAATCGCGTGTCCCACCTCAGAATATACTCCTGTATCCAGATCCCAATATTCAGTCTTACAGGTGAGTATACCACAGATGATATCTGCAAGGGGTTAAATTGCGAAACCGTGAGAGCTCAGGTCAGAACTTCCGTTTAGCAGAGAGATGACGGCTCGACTTTTGGTGTGTCCCCTTTAGAGGATCTTTTTTACAACAGCAATGACTATCAATTTTATTGTTTCATCGATTTGCTGAGGGCGGCGCTATATTTCAAGCAAGCAGAAAGTATTCTCCGGGGACTAGGCCATTGCTTTCGCAAAATCAGAAGTCCCGGGATAATACCCCAGATATCACTGAGTATAAAGACCTAGTATCTCAGAAAGAGGGGCCTTTCAAACAAGATTTCGGGGGTTACCCATATATCCGAGAGATGTTTCCCCACGATATAAGCAAGTTTGAATTTAGGTTTATATCTCGTCACAATATACTAAATGTACAAAAACCTACTGGCATATCATCAGTGAGACCGTTTAACACTTTTTTAACTTTCCATTTCTTTAGCATGTTGTGATAGTCCATTGATGTACTATCATTTCCTCTTTTTGACAACAAAACTCATTTTAGAATTTTATCATGTTTTTGATTTTTTCAAATTTTCAAATGTTTTTGAATTTTCTGAAATTTTTTACTCCCCCTAAAATGCAAACACATTTTAGGAAATATGAAAATAAACTATACAAACAACGTGACAACTGATATCAAATTGCTTCAAATCTCCATCCACTTGGCATAAACAATCAGAACTCCCCCTTACAACAAACTATTTTCTCATTTAGATTTCAAAACACTTAAGTTTGTTTTAATCAAAATGATTTTTCCGGAAAATAAGTTTGTTTTTACCACTTATAGGCTCTGATACCACTTGTAGGATCGAATTCAGACCTGAACGAGTCTATCAGAAGAGCTTTTCTCAGTTTGAGCGGCGGAAACAAACAAACCGAGTTCAATTCAGCAATTATACACTTTAAACTGTTGTTTCTATTGATTGAATGACGTTTACAATTGATTCAACACTTCGGCAGCACTTCGTTGCAAACCGGAAGAACTTCTCTCACTATATTCTGATTCCCCACCAAATGACCTATTTATAGAGTTTCTGATTCTCCACGAAAATGAAATGTTCATTTCGAGCGGAATCAGAACTTTAACTTTCGAGCGGAATCAGTATGTTACATTTCGAGCGGAATCAGAATATTATGTGATTTAGCTTGAAATGACAAGGTGTCATTTCGAGCGGAATCAGCACTAAAACTCATATTCTCGATTCTCGTGCCCTGATCTAACCTATTCTATACAAGACTCGATACAAGACGTAGACGACAGACGGATGCACCAACAAACTCCCCTTCGGATGTTGACGGAGTCTTCATGTCACACCCCGACCGCGTAAAACAACAAATCGCGGCGGAAACATCGGGGCGTGTCGTAACAGAATAAATTGTTTCATAACCATGGCATACAAAGTTGTATTTTATTTATTAAACAAGAGTTTCATTGTCTTAAACAGGAAATACAGAGTTTATAACATAATTAAACAAAGTCTATCATCGTTTTTAGTCTCTAAGGCACAGGTCCGCCCTAGTGTCAAGATCGTCATCCTATGGAAAAGCACCTGAAAACACATGTGAAAATAGGTACGTCAGCATAAAAATGCCTGTGAGATACATAGGTTTATGAAAATAAGGTTCATGACTTATGTTTGAGAAAATGTTTAGTCATGAACCCTGTACTTTGCTTTGTCTTGTAAATCATTTGAAAAACGATAAGATCAGATGATATATATAAATAATGTAAGGTTAAATGAATAACCATTTAAAATGAGTTGTATAAAATAAACTGTTTTGTAAAACAATGTCTTGAGAAAAGTATGTTATTTGTATAAAATGTAATATGTCTATACTGAAATGATTTAAATAACGTTACGCTATGTAATATTATACAAACACTTATATATAGGAAGTACCAGCGGCGTATCCACCATGTTTGTATCATATTACACACGCATCGTTACTCAGATCACTTACCCAAACAACCACCAATGTAACTTGTTCATGTATAAATCAATTGTCAAGTGTTATTGTGTAAACAATATCAAAATGTCTATGTCCAATGTAATCCACCAAATGTGTATATCAATGTCAAAATGTTTATGTTCAATGTAAATCATGTGATGTGTAACCAAAATGTCATGTATGGTAAGTGAAATGTATCAACTAAACCATATGTAAAATGCACAAAAACAAGGTATTGAAGTAAAGCATAGTTTAAATCAAAGTTATGTTTTGTGTAACAAATGCATGCTATACTGATACAAACATCTATGCGGTATTGTTATAATGCATACATCCAAGCCTTGAGACTGTGGCGATAAACCCTTAAACAAATTAAAGGTTCATCTGAGTTATGTATATCGAATTCGGTCATTCCTTTCATCCCCATACCCAGGATGTCCGGAACGGGAGTTGTCAATTCCTATGGTACCACTACCTACTAACGAATGGCATGATCAATGTTAATGGATGTATTGTTCCATGTTAAACAAACCAAATGTCATACCCAAAATGTAAGCATGTGAAAACGATGCACTAAGTATGTAATCAAATTACCATACGTAGCGTGAAATGTCATGAAAAACGATGTACTAAGTAATGCACACAATGGGCACACCTAGCATGAAATGTAATGTAAAACGATGTACTAAGTAATGCACACAATGGGCACACCTAGCATGAAATGTAATGTAAAACAATGTACTAAGTAATGCACACAATGGGCACACTTAGCATAAGATGTAATGAAATCATGTACTATAATGTACTAACGAACATAGCATGTATATGATGTGAAAACAGGAAAGCATGAAAGTAACAAGTAGGCACATGTGTTCCACCCCAAAACAGTTTGGAAAACAGTAAAAGAGGGGTCTATGTACTCACTTGAGATTGTTCAGTAGTCCTAAGATAACCACCAAGAAATGCTAGAGATCACGGAATCAAACGGCACCTAATATAGGTAACTATGTTAATAAACCGGACCTAAATCGGAAGATCGGGTAGCATGAGGGTTTGTAAACCAAACGAGTATTGAGACTCGTGTAGTATGGTTCAACAAAGCCTACATTCTAATTGAAACCTAACATAATTGTTTACGACCCATTACGACCCGTTTAGGTAGCTTATGCTACTTTAACGCGTTGTTCGCGTGAAACGCGTTCGGACCGCCTAACTAGCCCTATGACAAGTGTTATATGCCTAAACATGTTACATAATCTGTTATGTGACAAAGGTTTAGGTTACATATGCTTAATTACCAATTATACATGAAAAGGGTATTCTGGTAATTTACCTAAGGCATATAAACTACCTATCATACAACTACTCAAACGATGTGACCATAGGGTATAACCTCGGAAGGTTATTCCCTACCTACTATGGTCACCTAATGTGTTTGGTCGGATCCTAATGATCGACCAAATGGGTCGGGTTCGAGGTATAAGCGATTTATTAGATCGCTTACCCTACGACCCTAGACAACGTGGTAATCAGTAGGCATAGTCCCAAGGGACTATAACCAACGTGATTACACTCATGTTGCGAAGTTCAAACGAACTTCACATTGACCATTACTGGTCAACGCTGAAAGTCAAACAAAGTTTGACTTTCTGACTCGAAAAGCAAGAAAATAAGGAAAAGAACGAAAGAATACTTACGAAGGGTCCCCGAATGCTAACCTCGATTCAAAAATCTCAGGTATGAAACAATAGTTTCAACTTAGAGTTTCTCAAAACAAAGTTCTTGTGATTTTGAAGCATGGGGGGTGGGGTATTTATAGTATTCGGTCCACCGTTAAGATCGTTTCATGGAAAACGTGCCTTAATCCTACCCGTACATGTGTTGCAAAGTTGTGGTAGCCTCAAATACATCCTTATCAGCTGACTAAGCATCTTAGAATGTGTGGTGGTGGATCAAACAGCTGCAAACAGGCTGTTAAATACTCTGCATCTGGTCTGACCCAGGCTAGCGCACCGTTACATAATAAGGGTAGCGGTGCGCTAGGCCTTAGTTTGGCAGATTTACACTTTTGGTCCCTGTCATGCATTCAGCCCATTTTCGACACGTTTAAGGCCCGTTAACCCCATTTCAAAGCTCTAAAATGAAGTTAAAGTATAGGGAACTTAAAATGTGTTCAAAAATATCTCGGATGTCGGTTCATTTAGCCGTACGGTTGTGATGTTCGGTTAATTACGACGGAATGCGCACAAGCGCGAAAAACGATCCAAATGGCGTGACGAATGGATTTTTCTTATGGCGAACACTAAAGTATAATATAGTCATGCTTACATAAATTTTTGGATGTCCAGATGTATTCAGAACGTAAGTTATGCGCGAAAATGCAAACTTGTGCACTTTTTGACACTTTTAGTCCCTGAATGACCCAAAAGTTTATTTTAGCACACCGAACCCCTCAAAGCCTATTTCTAAGCTATGTAAAGGATATTTAAGGTGTGTTTAACTTATGGTCATGTTCTGAAATGTCTGTTCCAGTATGAATCGTCATACTTTCGCAGTTTGTCAAGTTTAGTCCCTGTAAGCGAATTAATTTGTTTTTGCCATACCAAAGCCTTCAAAACTTATTTCTAAGTTATGTAAAGGTTATTTAAGGTATGTTAAGTATATGTTGATGTTCCGGAGTATTTGTCGCATTAAACTGAGTACGTTTACGCATCAGTTTGCGTAAAATTCTCCAGAAAGCGATGTAGAGTTTGAAATTACATAAAAGTCAAAACATGAAAAATGTAAAACACAACCAAAACAAACATTGTGATCAAATAACATTGTTTTATTGATAATAGAACTGTTCATAGTGATTACAAGCACAGTTGTTACAGTCTCCCCTACTTGGGGAAATTTCGTCCCGAAATTTATTTAGAGGAAACTCGTGGGAAAAGATGCGGATATTTCGCCTTCATTTGGTCTTCGCGTTCCCAAGTAAACTCGGGTCCACGTTTAGCTTCCCAGCGAACTTTGACCAAAGGAATACGCTTGCGTTTAAGCCACTTGACTTCACGTTCCATGATTTCCACTGGTTTCTCAACAAATTTCAGTGTTTTGCCAACACGAATTTCGTCAAGCGGTACGTGGAGGTTCTCATCAGCTAAACACCTCTTGAGATTGGATACGTGAAAAGTTGGATGAACATTTCCATGTTCAGGAGGTAACTCAAGTCTGTAGGCTACCTTTCCGATTCTTTCGACGATCTTGAATGGTCCAACGTATCTAGGTGCAAGTTTTCCTTTCTTTCCAAATCTGATCATACCTTTCCAAGGTGAGACCTTAAGTAATACTCGATCACCGACTTGAAATTCCAAGGGTTTGCGTTTTGGATCCGCGTAACTCTTCTGACGGCTCATAGCTGTCTGAAGGTTATCGCGAACTATCTTGACCTTGTCAGTTGTCTCTAAAATGAGGGCAGGTCCAGTAAGTTGAGCCTCGCCGATCTCATTCCAGCAGACTGGTGAACGACATTTTCGACCATAGAGAGCCTCGAAAGGAGCCATTTTGATGCTGGTGTGATAACTGTTGTTGTAGGAGAATTCAATCAATTTAAGATGTGAATCCCAACTACCACCAAAATCGATCACACAAGCTCTAAGCATATCCTCCAGAGTTTGGATTGTTCTCTCATATTGACCATCCGTTTGCGGATGATAAGCTGTGCTCAGATTAAGTTGGGTCCCCATAGCAGATTGCATGGTTCTCCAAAAATGAGAAGTGAAACGAGCATCTCTGTCAGAAATGATGTTCAAAGGAACACCATGTCGAGCCACAATTTCATCTACATAGATTTGAGCAAGTCTGTCAGTAGGAAAATCCTCACGGATTGGCAAGAAATGCGCTGACTTAGTAAGACGATCAACGACTACCCAGATGGCATCATGACCTTTCTTGGTGCGTGGAAGTTTGGTAACAAGATCCATAGTAATGTTTTCCCATTTCCAAACTGGGATCTCTGGTTGCTCCAATAAACCCGAAGGACGTTGATGTTCAGCCTTAACCTTCAGACAAGTAAGGCATTTTGATACGTATAAGGCAATGTCTTTCTTCATACCAGGCCACCAATAATGAATACGAAGATCCTTATACATCTTATCTGAGCCCGGATGAATAGAATAACGAGACTTATGGGCTTCATCCATAAGCAAGGTACGAAGATCATCTAGACTTGGGACCCACAAACGGTCCATGAAGTAATATGATCCATTGTCCTTCAGTTCAAGAGCAGGTGTTATGTGATAGGGAAATTCCTTATCCATCAAACCTTGTGAAACACAAGATTGTTGAGCTTGAGAAATGCGTGCTTGGATATCAGATCGAGCTTGAATAACAGATTGAACACGTACACAATGAAGCTTAGTACGTTCCTTACGACTCAATGCATCAGCTACGACATTCGCCTTACCAGGATGGTAGCGAATTTCGCAGTCATAGTCGTTTAAAAGCTCAACCCAACGTCGCTGTCTCATGTTGAGTTCTTTCTGATTGAAGATATGCTGAAGACTTTTGTGGTCTGTGAAAACCACACATTTTGTACCGTACAAATAGTGTCTCCAGATCTTGAGAGCGAAAACAACTGCACCCAACTCAAGATCATGAGTGGTGTAGTTCTTCTCATGTATCTTCAACTGCCTCGATGCATATGCTATGACTTTGTTCCTTTGCATCAGAACACAACCAAGGCCTAATTTCGATGCATCACAATACACGACAAAATCATCATCACCCGCGGGAAATGATAGAACAGGCGCATCGCAAAGCTTCTGCTTCAAGCGTTGAAAAGCTTCCTCTTGTTTGAATCCCCAATCAAAGGGTTTGTTCTTCTGAGTTAGAGCAGTTAGAGGAACTGCAATCTTAGAGAAGTTCTCAATGAAGCGGCGGTAATAACCCGCTAGACCAAGAAAAGAACGAACTTCAGTAGGAGTAGAAGGTGTATCCCAATCCTTAATCGCACTGATCTTGGAGGGATCTACATGAATACCTCGTTCGTTTATAACATGCCCCAAAAATTGAACTTCTTTATGCCAAAATTCGCACTTGGAGAATTTGGCGAAAAGTTGCTCTTTCTTTAGGAGTTCCAAAGTAAGACGAAGATGCTGCTCGTGATCAGCTCGCGTCTTAGAGTAAATCAAGATGTCGTCAATAAAAACAATGACGAACTGATCCAAATAAGGTTTGCAGACCCTATTCATTAAGTCCATGAAAACAGCCGGAGCATTAGTCAAACCGAATGGCATGACTGTGAACTCGTAATGCCCATACCGAGTACGGAACGCTGTCTTCGGAATGTCTTCTTCATGCACTCGAAGTTGATGATATCCAGATCGCAGATCAATCTTCGAAAAATAAGAAGCGCCTTGTAACTGATCAAAGAGATCATCGATGCGAGGTAGGGGATATCGATTCTTGATGGTAAGCTTGTTAAGCTCACGATAATCGATACACATCCTAAAAGATCCATCCTTCTTCTTGACAAAAAGAACGGGAGCACCCCAAGGTGAAAAGCTAGGACGTATAAAACCTTTGTCAGAGAGCTCCTGAAGCTGTTTAGACAACTCTTGCATCTCAGATGGTGCAAGACGATATGGAGCTCTGGCAATGGGATTTGCACCAGGTACGAGATCAATGTGGAACTCGACTTGGCGTGCTGGAGGTAGACCAGGTAAATCTTCAGGGAATACTTCAGAATAATCCCGTACGACAGGAATATCTGAAATAGACTTACCCTTGCCTTTATCTTCTGTAACATGTGCTAAGAAAGCCACATAATTCTTCCGCAGATATTTCCGAGCTTTAAAACAAGACATGAGTTTGAGACCACCGGTGGGCTTCTCACCTTGAACCTGCAGGATCTCGCCTGTCGAAAGCGGCACACGAACAATCTTCTCAGAACAAACTATCTCTGCGTGATGCTTGGATAACCAATCCATTCCCACAATAACGTCGAAGCTTCCAAGTTGCATAGGCGCGAGGTCAATAGGAAAAAGATGGTCGTTAAGGTTCAATTGGCAGTTGCGAAGAACAGAATCAAGAATAATGGGTTCACCACTAGCAACTTCTACTGTCAAAGGTTTTCCTAGTTTCGTTCTAGACACGCGAAGCATTTGCTCAAAAGACAATGACACGAAACTCTTATCGGCACCCGAATAAAAAAGAACAGATGCAGGCTGATTATTAATAAAGAACGTACCGTTCACCACATTATCGTCAGCCTGTGCCTCTTGGGTATTCATGTTAAAGGCTCGGCCTCGAGCCGGAGCCTGAACCTGATTCTGGTTAGCTAGCCTTGGGCATCGGTTTCTGTAGTGGGTCAGATCCCCACAATTGTAACAAACACCTGGTGGGTATTGTAGTCGTGCAGCTTGACCCTGTTGCTGAGCAGGAGGCTGTGCAACTTGTTGAGCCGGGTTTTGAACTGCGCGATTCTGAGCAAACCGACAAACATCGGCAAGATGACCCGACTTCCCACAGCTAGTACAGAAACGGCACTGATGTTGCGGCTGATGGTGACTGTTGCATCTATTGCACAAAGGTGCATTCCCTGAATAGGGTTTCTTTGCTGGAAGCTGTGCAGGTTGGTTGAGAGCTGCCTGATTAGCTTGGGCAGTGACAGCAAAATTTTGGGAAGCCTTACGCTTCCTTGACCTCTTCGAAGAACCAGAGTCCTTTCCATTCCTGTTTTGACCTTTCTTGCTATCTTCCTTGTCAGCCGACTGCTTCTTGCCCTTGTCACCCTTCCTGTGTAGCTTTCCCTTTCTAATCTGCGACTCAGTCAATGTCGCTGATAACTCAATCGCCTGACGGAGTGTGGCAGGTTCACTACCAGTAAGAATGTCTTGTACCGAATCAGGTAGGCCGTCGATGTATCTTTCGATAGCCTTGTCAAGTGGGGTAACCATTGTCGGGCAAAGCAGACTCAACTCTTCAAACCGATCAGTATAAGCCCTGTGCTCACCACTATCTTGCTTCAAAACATCAAACTCCTTCTCCAACGCCCGCTGTTCATGGCGAGGACAGAATTCCCTCATCATAAGGGCTCTAAGTTCAGCCCATGTCTGTGCGAGAGCAACTTCTGCACCTCGGTCTCTTATTACCCCATTCCACCATGTAATAGCCCTCTTCTGAAACACGCTCGAGGAGAACTCGACCTTGCGATTATCCGGGCACTGCACGTGGCGAAAAGTATTCTCAATGCTTTCGAACCACTGAAGAAGCCCAGTTGCTCCTTCAGAACCACTAAACTTGAGTGGTTTAGCCTGGTTAAAATCCTTGTATTTGCATGGAACATTGTTGTTGTTGTTGGCTTGATTCCATTGAGCAAAGAGATTTGGAAATTGAGCAGCCATCTGCTGCGCAATAATTTCTGCCAGTTCGGCAGTTGCGATCTGGTTCTCGCGTCGAGGAGGCATTCTAAAAGAGGAAAACATGAAAAGAAACGAGTGAGATGATTGGATGAAGAGAATGAGATGAAACAAAATCAACAAAAGCAAAGATGGTGATCATTCGTCCGCATTACCAAGCAAACAAACGAATCACAGTGACTAATCAAAATAAATGGGTAAAAAATAATGTATAATGAAGACATGCTCGCCTATAAGTGAACACTCATCCCAAGAATTCCCAGGTAAGCACAACTGGTCTCGCGTCTGATGAGATATATACGAAGTGCTTGCCTAGACAGAAAACCCAGAATACAGGCATTCACCTTTCCAGTTTGCACGTGTTCACATTATTTAAAACCCAAAACGTTTGACAGGATTTTGAAAATTTGAAGGCACAAGGCCAAAAAACCAAACTGAAAAGGGTTCAAAACCATATAACAGAGGGTTCAAAACCTTACAATAGAGGGTTCAAAACCTTGTAATAAATCATTCAAAAACAGATGATTGTTTTTCAAAAATCGTTTCGGAAAATTTGGTTCTTGTTTTGATAATCACCTAAGGATAGGTGATGTACATGTTTTAAGATCTAAACACAAGATAACTTGTGTTAGGGTCCTAGAAAAGTTATAGTCTAGGTCAAAGCATTACTAATAACCTAATTCCCTATAACCATTGGCTCTGATACCAACTCTTCTGTCACACCCCGACCGCGTAAAACAACAAATCGCGGCGGAAACATCGGGGCGTGTCGTAACAGAATAAATTGTTTCATAACCATGGCATACAAAGTTGTATTTTATTTATTAAACAAGAGTTTCATTGTCTTAAACAGGAAATACAGAGTTTATAACATAATTAAACAAAGTCTATCATCGTTTTTAGTCTCTCAGGCACAGGTCCGCCCTAGTGTCAAGATCGTCATCCTATGGAAAAGCACCTGAAAACACATGTGAAAATAGGTACGTCAGCATAAAAATGCCTGTGAGATACATAGGTTTATGAAAATAAGGTTCATGACTTATGTTTGAGAAAATGTTTAGTCATGAACCCTGTACTTTGCTTTGTCTTGTAAATCATTTGAAAAACGATAAGATCAGATGATATATATAAATAATGTAAGGTTAAATGAATAACCATTTAAAATGAGTTGTATAAAATAAACTGTTTTGTAAAACAATGTCTTGAGAAAAGTATGTTATTTGTATAAAATGTAATATGTCTATACTGAAATGATTTAAATAACGTTACGCTATGTAATATTATACAAACACTTATATATAGGAAGTACCAGCGGCGTATCCACCATGTTTGTATCATATTACACACGCATCGTTACTCAGATCACTTACCCAAACAACCACCAATGTAACTTGTTCATGTATAAATCAATTGTCAAGTGTTATTGTGTAAACAATATCAAAATGTCTATGTCCAATGTAATCCACCAAATGTGTATATCAATGTCAAAATGTTTATGTTCAATGTAAATCATGTGATGTGTAACCAAAATGTCATGTATGGTAAGTGAAATGTATCAACTAAACCATATGTAAAATGCACAAAAACAAGGTATTGAAGTAAAGCATAGTTTAAATCAAAGTTATGTTTTGTGTAACAAATGCATGCTATACTGATACAAACATCTATGCGGTATTGTTATAATGCATACATCCAAGCCTTGAGACTGTGGCGATAAACCCTTAAACAAATTAAAGGTTCATCTGAGTTATGTATATCGAATTCGGTCATTCCTTTCATCCCCATACCCAGGATGTCCGGAACGGGAGTTGTCAATTCCTATGGTACCACTACCTACTAACGAATGGCATGATCAATGTTAATGGATGTATTGTTCCATGTTAAACAAACCAAATGTCATACCCAAAATGTAAGCATGTGAAAACGATGCACTAAGTATGTAATCAAATGAACATACGTAGCGTGAAATGTCATGAAAAACGATGTACTAAGTAATGCACACAATGGGCACACCTAGCATGAAATGTAATGTAAAACGATGTACTAAGTAATGCACACAATGGGCACACCTAGCATGAAATGTAATGTAAAACAATGTACTAAGTAATGCACACAATGGGCACACTTAGCATAAGATGTAATGAAATCATGTACTATAATGTACTAACGAACATAGCATGTATATGATGTGAAAACAGGAAAGCATGAAAGTAACAAGTAGGCACATGTGTTCCACCCCAAAACAGTTTGGAAAACAGTAAAAGAGGGGTCTATGTACTCACTTGAGATTGTTCAGTAGTCCTAAGATAACCACCAAGCAATGCTAGAGATCACGGAATCAAACGGCACCTAATATAGGTAACTATGTTAATAAACCGGACCTAAATCGGAAGATCGGGTAGCATGAGGGTTTGTAAACCAAACGAGTATTGAGACTCGTGTAGTATGGTTCAACAAAGCCTACATTCTAATTGAAACCTAACATAATTGTTTACGACCCATTACGACCCGTTTAGGTAGCTTATGCTACTTTAACGCGTCGTTCGCGTGAAACGCGTTCGGACCGCCTAACTAGCCCTATGACAAGTGTTATATGCCTAAACATGTTACATAATCTGTTATGTGACAAAGGTTTAGGTTACATATGCTTAATTACCAATTATACATGAAAAGGGTATTCTGGTAATTTACCTAAGGCATATAAACTACCTATCATACAACTACTCAAACGATGTGACCATAGGGTATAACCTCGGAAGGTTATTCTCTACCTACTATGGTCACCTAATGTGTTTGGTCGGATCCTAATGATCGACCAAATGGGTCGGGTTCGAGGTATAAGTGATTTATTAGATCGCTTACCCTACGACCCTAGACAACGTGGTAATCAGTAGGCATAGTCCCAAGGGACTATAACCAACGTGATTACACTCACGTTGCGAAGTTCAAACGAACTTCACATTGACCATTACTGGTCAACGCTGAAAGTCAAACAAAGTTTGACTTTCTGACTCGAAAAGCAATAAAATAAGGAAAAGAACGAAAGAATACTTACGAAGGGTCCCCGAATGCTAACCTCGATTCAAAAATCTCAGGTATGAAACAATAGTTTCAACTTAGAGTTTCTCAAATCAAAGTTCTTGTGATTTTGAAGCATGGGGGTGGGGTATTTATAGTATTCGGTCCACCGTTAAGATCGTTTCATGGAAAACGTGCCTTAATCCTACCCGTACATGTGTTGCAAAGTTGTGGTAGCCTCAAATACATCCTTATCAGCTGACTAAGCATCTTAGAATGTGTGGTGGTGGATCAAACAGCTGCAAATAGGCTGTTAAATACTCTGCATCTGGTCTGACCCAGGCTAGCGCACCGTTACATAATAAGGGTAGCGGTGCGCTAGGCCTTAGTTTGGCAGATTTACACTTTTGGTCCCTGTCATGCATTCAGCCCATTTTCGACACGTTTAAGGCCCGTTAACCCCATTTCAAAGCTCTAAAATGAAGTTAAAGTATAGGGAACTTAAAATGTGTTCAAAAATATCTCGGATGTCGGTTCGTTTAGCCGTACGGTTGCGATGTTCTGTTAATTACGACGGAATGCGCACAAGCGCGAAAAACGATCCAAATGGCGTGACGAATGGATTTTTCTTATGGCGAACACTAAAGTATAATATAGTCATGCTTACATAAATTTTTGGATGTCCAGATGTATTCAGAACGTAAGTTATGCGCGAAAATGCAAACTTGTGCACTTTTTGACACTTTTAGTCCCTGAATGACCCAAAAGTTTATTTTAGCACACCGAACCCCTCAAAGCCTATTTCTAAGCTATGTAAAGGATATTTAAGGTGTGTTTAACTTATGGTCATGTTCCGGAATGTCTGTTCCAGTACGAATCGTCATACTTTCGCAGTTTGTCAAGTTTAGTCCCTGTAAGCGAATTAATTTGTTTTTGCCATACCAAAGCCTTCAAAACTTATTTCTAAGTTATGTAAAGGTTATTTAAGGTATGTTAAGTATATGTTGATGTTCCAGAGTATTTGTCGCATTAAACTGAGTACGTTTACGCATCAGTTTGCGTAAAATTCTCCAGAAAGCGATGTAGAGTTTGAAATTACATAAAAGTCAAAACATGAAAAATGTAAAACACAACCAAAACAAACATTGTGATCAAATAACATTGTTTTATTGATAATAGAACTGTTCATAGTGATTACAAGCACAGTTGTTACACTTCAGTGTCGAGTCTTCGCATCTTCAGTCTTTATCAGTCTTTGAGCTTCTCTTTGAAGTATCTGACGCTATAAGTATCCTCAATCTCTATCTTCTTTTCTCTTTTCATTACCAACATACTCCTTCCTTTAAGTATCTTCAGACTCCCCCTTTCGATATGCTGGGATCGCAGCCTGGCTTGTTAAAATCACAGAGTCCTCAGGTATTGGAACCTGACTCTTTCTCAAACCTGTACATTCTTTACCACAAACATAAGTTTTCTAATATTAAACTTTAACATACTCAGACACCACTTGTAAATATCACAAAAATGATCTAACATTTATAATCTCTGATGAACCACTTGAAGAAATATCATTTTCAAAACTTTTGATGACCACTTATAACAAGACTTAAAATTCTTTCACATACAACACTCCCAAACCAGTTCGTCAAGTTTAGCACTTGGAATTTTGAAAATTAGCTCTTCAACACCAGTTATCGAAAATCTTTTTGGATTTATCAAAATTTATGCTAAAACACACTAAAAATCTTTTTGGATTTTTTGAAAATAAAGGAATGCAGTAAAGTAATATTTACAAACAATATTTTTGTGAGTTTGTGTAAGAGGACCATATCAGTTTTTGAGACATATCACCAACACCGTTAAGATTTAAACATTTTAAGTTCCAAACGATTCACTTAGATTGTCAGTATACTGGTCCACTTAAATTTTCACACAAAGTTCAACTGCTTCGAGATACGATGTTAATGTCTTAAGCACTTAAACTCAATCGCGTGTCCCACCTCAGAATATACCCCCGTATCCAGATCCCAATATTCAGTCTTACAGGTGAGTATACCTAGATGATATCTGTAAGAGGTTAGGTGCGAAACCGTGAGAGCTCAGGTCAGAACTTCCGTTCAGCAGAGAGATGACGGTTCGACTTTTGGTGTGTCCCCTTTAGAGGATCTTTTTTACAACAGCATTGATTAGCAATTTTATTGTCTCATCATATATGATGAGGGCGGCACTATATTTCAAGCAAGCAGAAAGTATTCTTCGGGGACTAGGCCATTGCTTCCGCAAAATCAGAAGTCCCGGGATAATACCCCAGATATCACTGAGCATAAAGACCTAGTATCTCAGAAAGAGGAACCTTTCAAACAAGATTCCGGGGGTTACCCATATATCCGAGAAATGTTTCCCCACGATATAAGCAAGTTTGAAATTTAGGTTTATATCTCGTCACAATCTCCTTAAAGTGCAAAAACCTACTAACACATCATCAGTGAGACCGTTTATCACTTTTTTACTTTCCATTTCTTTAGCATGTTGTGATCGTCCACTGATGTACTATCATTTCCTCTTTTATACAACAAAACTCATTTTTGAATTTTATCATTTTTTTATCTTTTTCAAATTTTCTAATGTTTTTGGATTTTCTGAAATTTTTCTACTCCCCCTAAAATGCAAACACATTTAAAAGAAATTTGAAAATAAACTGTACAAACAACATGACAACTGATATCAAATTGCTTCAAATCGCCATTCACTTGGCATAAACAATCAGAACTCCCCCTTACAACAAACTATTTTCTCATTTAGATTTCAAAACACTTAAGTTTGTTTTAATCAAAATGATTTTTCCAGAAAATAAGTTTGTTTTTATCACTTGTAGGGGCATGGTTCATCATATTGTCTTTCAACCACTTGTATTAAAAATTACATCAAGTTCAAATTAATGACCTTGAGTAATCACTATGTCAGAACAAACCTCTGTACCACTTGTACGATGAACTTATCAAAGTAAATTTCAAGATAAATGCCGATACCTACTCCACACTTACCAACCTGGGAGTTCCGGCATAATCCTTCACCTGTAAACATTTCATCAATCTTTAAAAATTTCCCAAAAACAAACTTAACAAGAATGGTGCCGATTCCTGATCCACGATTACAAACTTGGGATCTCCGGCAAGTCCACAGACTTACTGTTCGTAATATGTACCATCCCAGTCACAAACCAGGGATGGTTCAACTTTATCTTTCTTCATCTTCTTCTCGTAAAACTCTTTAACCCCTTTGACTTTTCGATCAATCATTTTTTCCAAAAATATGTTTTACAGTGGGGTTAAAAGCTTTTTCAACATCAAAAATCTTTTTATCATCATAAAATTGGTTTTATATCTCAACTTTACCAATTTTCTTTTTAAAATTTTCAGCTCGAAGTGGTGGAAAATTCTCATCATCCACAGTCGAAACTGATTCTTCACTTTTTAAAACAACATGTGGCTCCTCTGATTTTGTGGAATCAAACTCGTCGCCAGAGGATAGCTCCTCTGATTTTGACCTATCAAAATCATCGCTAGAACTACCTCCAGACTTCTTAACCACCCATTTTTGTTTGTCATTTTTAGCTCTCTTCTTGTAAAACTTGTTTGAACATTCACCAATTTCAAATGTAGAATTTTTGAATAACTTTGTTCTGTCAATTTGTGGTTCAAACTCAATCACTTTCTCTTTTTGTTTACCCGAAACTCCTTGTTTTGATGGTATTGCCTTAGAATAATCTCTGGCAATATGTCCAACAGTGTTGCATTGGAAACAGGTTCTCATATCTTTCCTCTGTCCAACAAACTTCATCTCTTTTTTCTTCTTTGCAAGGAACTCACTGTTTGACTGCTTCCGGAATTCTTTCTTTTCTTCCTCATCTGTTGAGGTACCTGAAACAAATGTCATCTTTGATTTAAAATCACGAACATATTTTTCATTTTTCTGTTTTTCTGTTGGATTAAATCCAAGACCTTTCTTTTTGAAATTACGGTTTTAGTTTGGTTTCTTTTGACAACCAGAACCAGAACTGTAACCCTTTTTCTTGTTTAAACGTTGTTGAACTCTTGAGGTGTATTTTTTAGGTTTTTCGTTAAGATTTAAATCTTTTATTTCAGAAATATTAATTTCTGTTAATTTGAAAACCTTTTTTATGAGTTCATTTTTGACACCTCTTATTGGAAATTCCTCATCAAAATATAATTTGTCAGAATCATTCAAAGTATATGCAACTTTAAACATTTCGTTATTCAAATTAGATTTTGATAACAGGAATTCTTTGTTGTAAACCCTTTTAACTGAAGACTTTGGACTGTTGACTGTCGAACTCGAACTTTCTGAACCAGACTTTGACTCTGACTCTGACTTTAACTCTGAGTTTGACTCCAAATTTGACTCCTCAGTTTCATCTTTATCCAACACTTGATCGACGACTTTCTTTATTAACTCGGACTCATGATCAGTGTCAGATGATGTAAACGTAACATCAATATTATCTGGAAAATTGACTGAGGACTCCGACTCCCACTGTAAGTTTGTAGCCTTTTTTACTCTTTCATCATTTGGATTTCTAGGCAAATATCCATTTTCTAGCGGGGGTGGACACTTGTTGTAACCAGCATCTTGTTTCTTACCAGAATCCTTCTTGTCAGTCTTTTTCTTTGTGTCACTCTTCTTCTTGTTCTTCTTTTCTGGAGTCTTTTCTTCAGTCACTTTTCCATCATCATTCTTTTCTTCAGTTACTTCATCCTCTTCAAATGCTTTCATGCTTTCAACAGTCGGATAAATCCTATCAATAACATAAGAAGTACATGAGTAACTTTTCAACAAACGGTTTACTCTTTCCGTTTCAATTCTTTGTAACTCTAGCTTCTGTTCAAGAGCAGCACACTTCTCAATGTAGTTGTTCACAACTTTTTGCTTTATCATGAACGCTCCCTGAAGTGCCTTCATTGCTGTTGCTTGCTCTTCACTTGTATGATTGTATTGATTCATAGCTTTGTTCAGTACATCATAAGATTCCTTCAAACCGTTCAAGTTATAAATCAATGTGATGTTCTGCTTCTTTATAGCTTCACAAGTGTCACACTTCACAAGAATCTTTTTAGCATCAACTTCTTCATCAACTTTGAACTTTGGAACTTCAACCTTTACTTTCCTTTTGATCACTGGAACTTCTTCCTCATCACTGCTGACTGGTGTTTTTACCTTCTTCTTGTTCTTCTTCGCTTTCTCATCTTCGCTATCACTTTCTGTCATCATTTTCAAATGAGCTGCCATTCTTCTTGACCAATACTCACGATCATCATCACTATCCTCTTCCATGTTTCAAAGTTAAAGTTTCACACACACAAACTTTCTTGTTTCAGAAATACTAGTCTCAAACAAGCTCTGATACCACTTGTAGGATCGAATTCGGACCCGAACGAGTCTATCAGAGGAGCTTTTCTCAGTTTGAGCGGCAGAAACAAACAAACCGAGTACAATTCAGCAATTATACAATTTAAACTGTTGTTTCTATTGATTGAATGATGTTTACAACGACTCAACACTTCGGCAGCACTTCGTTGCAAACCGGAAGAACGCCCCTTTTTTTTTTATTCTCCACCAAATGACCTATTTATAGAGTTTCTGATTCCCCACGAAAATGAAATGTTCATTTCGAGCGGAATCAGAACTTTAACTTTCGAGCGGAATCAGCATGTTACATTTCGAGCGGAATCAGAATATTATGTGATTTAGCTTGAAATGACAAGGTGTCATTTCGAGCGGAATCAGCACTAAAACTCATATTCTCGATTCTCGTGCTCTGATCTAACCTATTCTATACAAGACTCGATACAAGACGTAGACGACAGACGGATGCACCAACAATTTATACATGTACACTTGTATTTCCGAAAAAAAATATATCTTAAGTCCCACTTAGAAAAATGTATTCAACATATTCAACGAAAATAATATATCCCAAAATATATATATTTCTCTCAAAAATAATATATTTTCATATTTTGTAACCAAATAATATTTATCCAAAAAAAATAATATAATCACACAAGTGTTTTACTATCAAATATATTTTTTTAAATATATGTTTATTCGCTTTTATTTTAGAAAACCCACCTCCGATACTTTGGAGTTTTGTAATAAGTGAATGATGAGAAAGTGAGAGAGAGAGAGAGAGTAAGGTGAGAGAGGTGTGATCTAAGTGAATGATGAGAAATCTTAGTGTCATGCTTCTTATAAGATCATTCACATATTTTAGCAAGTTCAACAAGCAACAATCTATTATTATATTCAACAAATCAAGAAGGCATGGTGAAGATAATTTGGTGGGTCCATGGGGACCGATTTTCTGTTGGGGGGGGGGGGGGGTCTTGATGTAAAATTTTCAACTAAATGGTAATTGGTAGTTTGATTGTAAGTAACTTGAAGTTATATGTTAGTTATAAGGTTTTTAGTGGGTGTTATGGTAAACGGGAATCATGACTAGCCAAAAATAGTAAAACAATGTTATTGACAAAAATTTAGTATCCCGGGTAATGTCTGGTTATCCGGTTAGGTACCGTCCCGTTAAAGTGTTTAATTAGTCCAAATAATGTCTTTTATATATATTTTTGTAACACAAATTATTCCCGGCACTTAGGAAAGTATACAGGACCATTCTGCCATCTTTTTGTACTCTACTAGCATAATACAATGCTGAATTTTAATAATAAATGCAGAATTCTGCATTTATAGCGTGTTTTTGGCACTTCCCAGCACTATAACTATCACCTAGTGACGCAGTTTTATGGTCCTCACTTCCCTACACTCCCTACTAGTATAGTGCCTTATCCCTGGCTCATATTGGCCAAAATAACATTGTCTGACTATGTGCTGGTATTGTCAGCATTGTTTCTGAATCAACCGTTCAGTGTGTTAACTGTGTTGTGTACATCAAGTATGTCACTAATGTTTGTGTGTAATAAATGGAGTGACTGTATAAAATATGATGCATGAGTATGTATGATATAAAAATCATAAAGCAGTTTAAATTGTCAGTTGTACTCAAGCACAGTCATTAAGCAAATAATTAAATTAATTAATTGTACAGTACCTGTAATTGTGAGGGTTGTCACAGAAACCATCAGGGCTGCTGCAACAACCTGAGATTCCCATATGGAAGTGGGCCAATGTAACGCGGATTCAACCTCCCACGCTTTCCAAAGCGTGCCACACCCTTCTAGGGTGAAACCTTTAAGAAAACCATATCCCCAACTTGAAACTCCAAAGGCTTCCTCCTTTGATTTGCATAGTCTTTCTGTCTGTCACGAGCCTCCTTGATGCGTTCTCGGATCTGTGCAATCTTGTATATCGTCTCTTGGACCAATTCCGGCCCAACCAGTTATCTATCACCCACATCAGCCCAGTATAGCGGTGATCAGCACTTGCGTCCATAAAGAGTTTTAAATGGCGCGGCTCCAATACTGGTGTGGTAGCTATTGTTGTACGAGAATTCGACCAATGGTAAATGGTTATCCCAGCTACCACCCAGATCCATTACACATGCTCTTAGCATATCTTCCAGTGTCTGAATAGTTCATTCACTCTGGCCATCAGTTTGCGGGTGAAAAGCAGTACTTAGATTCAACTATGACCCAAGAGCTTCTTGGAAGGATTGCCAAATCCTTGATATAAATATTCCATCTCTATCAGAGATGATTGAGAGAGGCACTCCATGTCGTGCAACGATCTCTCTCATGTATATCTCAGCAAGCTTACTTGTGTTGTCTTTCTCCTTGATTGGTAAGAAGTGCGCAGACTTTGTTAAACGGTCTACTATTACCCAAATCGTATCGTGGCCCTTGGGCGTCTATGGCAATTTTGTTATGAAGTCCATGGAAATCTGCTCCCACTTCCATTTGGGTATTTCAGGTTGCTGTAGAAGACCTGAAGGCTTCTGGTATTCGACCTTTACCTTGGCGCAAGTTAAACATTTGCTAACATATACTGCAACATCGCCTTTCATCCTTGGCCACCAATAGAAATCCTTAAGATCTTGGTACATTTTATCCGCTCCTGGATGAATCGAGTACCGTGACTTGTGAGTTTCATCGAAAATAACCTTTCTTAATCCACCAAACAAAGGAACCCAAATTCGTTTCATGAAGCACAAAGTTCCTTCCTCATTTGGTACCAACTGCTTCTCTATCCCACGGAGGTACTCATCCTCAATATTCCTTTCTTTGAGAGCTTCTCTCTACGCAGCACGAATGTCAAGGAGAGGTATGTCTGGACAATCATCTCTAGAGCCCTAACCCTTATGGGCTTGATCCTTTCCTTCTGACTTAGGGCATCAGCGACCACATTCGCCTTCCCTGGATGATACTTGATTTCACAATCGTAGTCGTTCAACAGTTCCGCCCCGCTTGCGGTATGCACATATAATGTATATATGTGTGGGCGCTCGGGGGGCAAAAGCAAAAGTGCACTAATTTTAACGTTATTTTACTAATTTCGTGAAAATAACGTTAAAAGAGGGGATGGTTAATCATGCATCATGTGGTGGCGTTGATAGCCGAAAGACAAGGGGGTACATGCACCAATTGGCGTTTGTCTCAATTGCTGAGTGTTATGTGCCTTATGTCCAAGGCTTGATGCAAAACCACAATCGAGCCGGGGGTCTCATTGGAAGCAGCCTCTCTATTCCTACGGGGTAGAGGTAAGGCTGTCTACATCCCACCCTCCTCAGACCCTACCTTAGCTTTTGCTATTGGTGGGATATACTGAGTATGATGATGATGATGATGAGTCGTTCAACAGTTCAACCCAGCGTCTTTGCCTCATGTTAAGCTCCTTCTGATTGAATATGTGTTGCAGGCTCTTATGATCGGTGAAGATTGTACATCGCGTGCCATACAAATAATGTCGCCAGATCTTCAATGCAAACACCACCGCGCCCAATTCCAAATCATGGGTGGTGTAATTTTTCTCGTGAATCTTCAACTGGCGTGATGCATATGCTATAACCTTCAGGTGCTGCATCAGCACGCAACCCAAACCTTGACGCGAGGTGTCACAATATACCACGAAGTCGTCCGTTCCTTCGGGTAGCGATAAGATTGGTGCATCACAAAGTTTGTTTTTCAACAACTGAAACGCTTCTTCTTGTTTGTCACCCCAATCAAACTTCTTGTCTTTCTGGGTGAGTGCGGTCATAGGTTGAGCGATTTTTGAGAAATCCTCAATGAACCTTCGATAATAGCCAGCCAAACCTAAGAACTGTCGAATCTCGGTTGGCGTCTTTGGGGTCTCCCAATTCTTGATCGCCTCGATCTTTGTGGGATCAACATGAATTCCATTTCCACTTACCACATGACCAAGAAACTGGACTTCGCGTAGCCAAAACTCACACTTCGAGAACTTAGCGTACAATTTCTCCTTTTTAAGTAGCTCTAAAATAGGTATTAAGTGCTGCTCGTGCTCGTCCTTCGTTTTTGAGTAAATTAGAATGTCATCAATAAACACAATCACAAACTTATCCAAGTATAGCTTGCAGACTCGGTTCATCAGGTCTATGAAAACTACCGGTGCGTTTGTCAATTCAAACGGCATAACCAGGAACTCGTAATGTCCATAACGAGTCCTAAAGGCCGTCTTCGGGATACTTTCCTCTTGTATCCTTAGCTGATGATATCCTGATCGAAGGTCGATCTTTGAATAAAAGTTTGAACCGTGCAACTGATCGAACAGGTCATCAATCCTTGGCAAAGGATATTTGTTCTTGATAGTCAACTTGTTAAGCTCGCGATAGTCTATACACATACGAAAACTACCATCCTTCTTCTTAACGAACAGAACTGGAGCTCCCCAAGGTGAGAAGCTTGGTCTAATGAATCCTTTGTCCAACAGCTCCTGGAGTTGCATTGACAACTCCTGCATCTCCGATGGTGCAAGTCTATAGGGTGCTTTGGCTACAGGCACGGCGCCTGGAACCAAGTCAATGTGGAATTCGACTTGTCGCTATGGCGGCAATCCTGGCAAGTCTTCTGGAAAGTCTTCAGGATATTGTCTCACGACCGGAATGTCTTCTACCTTAAGCTCTACGGCCTCTTTATCCACGATGTGTGCCAAGAATGCAACACATCCCTTCTATAAACACTTTCGAGCTTTCAAACAGCTAATAATTCTCAGTGGCGTATGACGCTTCTCTCCATGAACTACGATCGTCTCTCCATCTGCCATTGGGATGCGGATGGTCTTCTCGTGGCAAACAATCTCGGCTTTGTTGCTTGATAACCACTCCATTCCCACTACCACGTCGAAGCTTCCCAACTCAACTGGCAGTAGGTTTAGCGTAAATTCATGTCCTCCCAGTTCTATCGCGCATCTTCAGATGACTTCTCCCGTTTCAATTAGTTTCCCATTCGCCAATTCGATTGAGTACGGAACGTCTAACTTACTAGTGGCCAACCCAAGTGTATTCTTGAATTCTAACGATACGAAACTATAATCGGCACCAGTATCAAAAAGAACAGATGCAAAGCATTAGTTTACAGGGAACGTACCGGTGACAACGTTTGGATCCTGGCACGCTTCCCTCGCACCAATGTTAAATACTCAGCCTTGCGCTTGATTTAGTTTTGGGCATTCCCTTTTGAAGTGCCCAACGTCTCCACAGTTGAAGCATCCTGGCCCTCGGCCATTCCCATTACCATTCCCGCCTCGATTTCTGTTTGTTCCTCGGTTACCAGCTTGATTTGCGACATTCCCACGGTTACCATTTCCTCCATTATTCCCGTGTGGCCAGTTTCCATTACCACGGTTGTTGTTATTGAAACCCATTTGGCCACCCTGGCCTGATCCAACCCAACATGTCTCCTTTGAATGGCCCGTCTTCCGGCAAGATTCACATTTTCTCAGTCTGCATGGGCCGGGATGATGGAACTGGAATGTATCACACTTGGGCAGAGTGCCCATGTAGCCCTTCCCTTTGTTTTCGACACCGGTTGCGGCTCTGGCCGGTGTGCTTGACTCACCCTTCTTGCTCACGTTGCTAGTACCTTGCTTGAAGTTGGAAAATTTTCGTTTGTTTTCACCAAGCGACTCCGCATGAGTCTCCTTCTTCTTTAGTTCAGAAACTGAGAACTTGTTCAACCTAATGGCCTCCTCAGTAAGCGCCACACTAAGGTCGATAGCTTCCGTAATCGTTACAGGCTTGGATGTGGTAACCATACTCATGATTTGGGGTGCCAATCCCTAGATGAATCTCTCAACACGTTTAAACTCGGGCGTGACCATATACGGTACTACATGAGACAAATCGTGAAACCTTTGAACATATTCTGCAATCTTAGGACTTTCCATTCTTAGGTGCCAGAACTCAGTCTCTAGTTTCTGTATTTCAGCACGCGAGCAGTACTTCTTCCTCATTAACTCTTTTAACTCAGCCCATGTTAACGCATAAGCAGCAACTTCTCCTAAAGTTTGCACTTGCAGAATCCACCACGATAGGGCACCATCCAGAAAGAGCCCTGAAATGTAGGTGACTTGTTGATCGGGAGCGCATTTGCTCATTCTTAGAACAGAATCTGTCTTCTCAGCCCACCGGACAAAAGCAACAGCACCTCCAGTGCCGTTGAAATTCACGGGCTTGCAGTCGAGGAATTGTTTGTAGGTGCACCCTGCACATACGTTAAAATTTACAGATGGTATCAGCGGACGTGCTAGAATATCCAAATGCATAGTAATATTTCTCTTAGCAACTTGACATTACCATGGGGTGGATTGTTGTTGTCGTTGTTGTTCGAGAAACTCCCGCCTGTTCCTCCCTGGGAGGCAGCATACTCAGCTATAGCCGCGGCAATTATCCCTTGGAGTTCTGCCTGGGTAGTAGGCATGCGTACTTCACGTCTTGGAGGCATCTTCTAAAAGATGATCATGTTGGTCAGGTCATAGTAAGTATAATAAATATGCGTACGTAATAACATTCATCAATCACATAACATCAGATGTTATAACATAAAATAAATAATTTCAACAAAGCATGTAGTGAGAACGTTGCCATTGAGCTTTTCATTAATCACGACCACGATAATGTTTTTACAAGTTTTGTAGTACATCATACATCCCAATGATATCAATGGGTTACATCACCCTCAAAAATACAAGTCAAACTACAACTATCATATACAAAAAGCGTGATCTCCAAAAGTCTTCGTAAACTGGCTCAATAGCGACCTTCTCACCAAAATGTCAACCTGCATAAAACCAAAATGCCTATACTGATGGCGGAGGAGGAGGGGGAAAATGAGAGAAAAGAAAGCGACACATATGTTACCAGTCCTCCTCTAAGACACGATAGGCGCACAGCAAATATGTTATCTGCTGCTCAGATGCCATGAAACGAACGTCTGAATCGGGGGAAAGTGGACGAGGAGCGTGTGGTGCTGCAAAGGGGGTCTGACAATGACAAGGCAGACGTGGAGCTCCCTCCAACTCCTGAATACGAAGCGTCAATGCATCCTGTTGTATCATCAAGGATGTCAGTATGTCCTCCGTAGAGTACCCAACATGGTACGGGTGGTACGGATCAGACAATGGCATGATAGGGGGCGTAGTCCACAAAAATGGCTCGCTCGATGGCATGAAAGATGGTGCAGTAGGTGGTGCAACATGAGGAAACTGTGACATGACCGGATCAGACGTCGATACGTGTGGAGCAAAAGTAGGTTGAGGAATCTGTGGTATAAATTGGTCACCTCCTGACATGAATGGTACGTGACCAAAAGGCTGTCGCGATGAACCCTCCCCAGGACGTGGCGGAGGAATGTCCTGAAGGAAAGTAATCGGAAGATCGGTACACTGGACATCGGTCGTGTGTGGGTGGGGGAGTGGAATATCAGTAGGTGCAGAAACAGGTGTGACGGGTACCACGTACGGTGGATAGTCATCCTCCTCGATCCACCCGTTGAGGGTGTCGGCGTAACGTGGATCTATGTGAGCAGCAAAAGGTGCATGGTCGAACAGTACCGGCACGGGATCGGGTAATGGTGCATCAACAACAGGATCATCTATCAAGGGTCGAGCAACAACGGGAAGGTCAGCAACGGGCATGTCATCAACTAGAGGTGCAATGGCTGGTGCATCATCATGAACAGGGTCATTCTCTAATGCAGGATCAGGAGCAGCTACAGGCTCTGGGGCCACAACAGGCTCCGGGTCAACAAGATCCATGTCAAAATCAGCAGGGACGTCAAACAGAGGATCAATAGGAGCTACGAGCGCCTCTAAGGGCTGATCCAAGTGAATAAACTCGATATCGTGGTCAGGATCAAAACCAGGGGGAAAGACTGGATCCAAATCATCTTCGACCTCATGGTCGAACTCGAACTCGTGTGCTGGAGCGGGTGCAGCTGACATCGCCATGTCGGAGTCAGAAGAGTGAGGCTGCACATCATGGTCGTGCAAAGACGCAGATGCCACAGACTCCAATGAATCTGGGACAGGTGAACCAACAGGAAGCTCCTCTAGAGTGGCCTCAGCAATGGGAAGAATGACGTCAGCAACAATAGGGGCCCCGCCCTCATGGTCAGCCTCAGGTGGATCCTCCTCGAATAAATCGATGTCGTCGTCAGGAACGACATCGAGGGGCATATCTACTACTGGAAAAGCAGCAAGCGGTATGGGAGTAGGGATCACCGCAAGTGGTAAATCCCCGGCAGGAAGGCCATTAGCAAGCTCAACTCCGACGTCAGGTAGCGCGAACGGCTGGAAATCATCTTCTTCAGTGCTGGTGGTGTCTGATGTGTAGACCTCTCGCTCTGACGGAATCTCGTCATCTGACACGATCGCCATGGGGTCTAGTGTGTCCGATACTCCTGTGTCTGACGATGAAACCATGATATCTGTAACACAATCACATATATGCACATATATCAATCATAAAGTCAAGTAAACACGTTAGCCACAATAAAGCAAATAAGTAATCATCCTAGCCTCCCAGACTACTCTCCCAGCCTCTCAGACTGAACCTCCTAGCCTCTCAGACTAACTCCCCGGCCTCTAAGACCAACCTCCCAGTCTCTAAGACTAAACCTCCCCAGCCTCTAAGGCTGAACCTCCCCAGCCTCTAAGGCTGAACTCCCTCAGTCTCTACGACTGAACTCCCTCAGTCTCTAAGACTGAACTCCCTCAGTCTCTGAGACTGAACCACAAATTTTGAAAAAGAGTTTTTGTGCCTTTTATTTGTAAAAAAGTCTTGTACACTGGATCTAGACGTTTTAGTGTATGCAATGTAAAAATGTTTTCGTGAGAGCCCTAGTGATCATAGTCTAGACTCGAGAAAGAATCCTAGTTCGCTATGATCGAGGCTCTGATACCAAGCTGTCACACCCTGGCTTTTGCGGAAGCGTGGGTTTATTTGGTGTGACTTCTTAATACCATAGCACAATCACAACAATGCTATATGAATTAAAACACATAATAGTCATCCATTAATTTAGTTTTAAAAGCTACCACAACACTATTGTTTTAAAAGTCGACATATAAAATGAGTTACAACCATTACATATTGAAACATGTTCACATGACACCACAAAAGACTCGAAATAGAAACCATGGTTTAGAGACGCGTAACCCGACCAGGCAAGGGTCACACCTCCGAAACCCGGATGACATCATTATTCAATACGTAGCTTGACATAATTGCACACACTGCCAGATCCACTAATTCCCTGAAATACATGTAGTTTGAAAAATCAACAAAAGTTGAGCGAGTTCATGTGTAAGTGAGTATGCAAAACCCTTTAAAATGTCTGTATGAGTAAAAGTCCCTGGTATGTAGCAATTAAAGAAAACCTGATCACCAATGCGTTGCAAAGCCAATGGTATGTGTGAAAATGGTGCAGGAAGACTCAAACCTAGCAAATTTGTCTCCGGTATGAAGACACGGTCACCACTATGGGCCGCCCCGGCCTCACGGGTGTGGGCTCGCTACACCCAAATAGATCTATCACTCATGTCCCTTGGTCCTACAATGAGGATTAATGGTCTTAAGTGTCATGCCCACCACTCACATGATCGCGTAGTAAAAACCCTCCTTAAGCTAACCATACCATATAAATAAATGTATGTAATAATCGTAACATGTATTTCACCCCCGAAGTAATAAACTGAAAACAGTTAAGAGAAAAGGGGGACATGAACTCACAGAAGTGCGTATCCTGTAACGTCAATCTCAAACTCGATCTGCTGCGCGACGACCTACACGTACTAATCTCTATTAGACGAACGGGCCGTGCCTTGGCTTAGGGTTTAGTGTTTTGAGTTGCGTTACTATGATATTATACTTGTTAAAACAATGATAATTATTTTAACCTAACTTTTTTTTAGAAAAATAGTTAGGCAACTATTTTGTATCCACACTTCTCAAGTATTTATGCGTATTTCCTTCCCAAGGATGGGGGTATTTATACATGTACACTTGTATTTCCGAAAAAAATATATCTTAAGTCCCACTAAGAAAAATGTATTCAACATATTCAACGAAAATAATATATCCCAAAATATATATATATTTCTCTCAAAAATAATATATTTTCATATTTTGTAACCAAATAATATTTACCCAAAATAAATAATATAATCACACAAGTGTTTAACTATCAAATATATTTTTTTAAATATATATTTATTCGCTTTTATTTTAGAAAACCCACCTCCGATACTTTGGAGTTTTGTAATAAAAATATGGCGAAGTTTATAGTCGAAACACAAGTCATAAAATATACTTGTTAGAAAATAATTTTTCTAAGTCTTATGATTTTTAGAAAATTTCTCCAGAGTTTCCCCTAGAACGGGAGTGTCCATGCTTACTAGCATATCGTTTTCTTTTCAAAATCAATCAACAAACAATCCTTTAAACAACTTTACATCACCAAGAGCAAAAATATACTTGTTACATAATATTCATGAACTTGATATTTCCCGAAAATGCGTAGTAACTTAGTGAAGCTTTTAGTAGGCTTAGTTACCTTCCAAAGTGTATCTATTTCGTTAAAAATCACTTTCTTGAACGAGTTACGTTTTCACAACTTGTAAACAATATTTACAAAAATTAACTTCTTGAACTCTTCTTGTAAATAAAAGCTTTTTACATTTATTTTATTTACAAAAACAATGTAAGTTTTTGTAAAGTTATGATTTTTCCAAAAACCGATTCTTTTACTTGGTTTATTTAGAAAAGTTCCTTGTAAGACTTGAATCAACATACTCATCAATAATATCAAACTAGTCATATTTTAACTTCAAGTAAACTTTTATGTTCATTATTCTTGTTTTAACATCTTTTAGTATTCTTGTTCTTTAGTGATTTAGACAATATCATCATACTACATATTTTGACTAAGAACAAGATGAAACAAGGTGTAATGAGACTTACTTCTAGCACAAGGCTAGGGTAGAATTTCTAGTGCAAAGATGATGAGAAAAGATGAAGAAACAACCAAGAACAAGGCTCTTTTGAATGCTCCTCAACTTGCAACATCCATGGATCACCTTCAAAGCTTTGAATGGAACTTGAATATGATGAAGATGATGGTGTTAAGTGGTGGTGATGGTTTCGGTTTTGGGGGAGCCGAAAGTGAGAGAGAGAGAGAGAGTGAGGTGAGAGAGGTGTGATCTAAGTGAATGATGAGAAATGTTAGTGTCATGCTTCTTGTAAGATCATTCACATATTTTAGCAAGTTCAACAAGCAACAATCTATTATTATATTCAACAAATCCAGAAGGCATGGTGAAGATAAATTTGGTGGGTCCATGGGGACCGATTTTCGGTTGGGGGGGGAGGGGGTCTTGATGTAAAATTTTCAACTAAATGGTAATTGTTAGTTTGATTGTAATAACTTGAAGTTATATGTTAGTTATAAGGTTTTTAGTGGGTGTTATGGTAAACCGGAATCATGACTAGCCAAAAATAGTAAAACAATGTTATTGACAAAAATTTAGTGTCCCGGGTAATGTCCGGTTATCTGGTTAGGTATCGTCCCGTTAAAGTGTTTAATTAGTCCAAATAATGTCTTTTATATATATTTTTGTAACTCAAATTATTCCCGGAACTTAGGAAAGTATACAGGACCATTCTGCCATCTTTTTCTACTCTACTAGCATAATACAATGCTGAATTTTAATAATAAATGCAGAATTCTGCATTTATAGCGTGTTTTTGGCACTTCCCGGCACTATAACTATCACCTAGTGACGCAGTTTTATGGTCCTTACTTCCCTACACTCCCTACTAGTGCAGTGCCTTATCCCTGGCTCGTATTGGCCAAAATAACATTGTCTGACTATGTGCTGGTATTGTCAGCATTGTTTCTGAATCAACCGTTCAGTGTGTTAACTGTGCTGTGTGTATCAAGTTTGTCACTAATGTTTGTGTGTAATAAATGGAGTGACTGTATAAAATATGATGCATGAGTATATATGATATAAAAATCATAAAGCAGTTTAAATTGTCAGTTGTACTCAAGCACAGTCATTAAGCACATAATTAATTTAATTAATTGTACAGTACCTGTAATTGTGAGGGTTGTCACAGAAACCATCAGGGCTGCTGCAACAGCCGTAGATTCCCATATGGAAGTGGGAATGAATCTCAACGGATTTCATTACAAGGATACCGAGAACCCCAGGAGTGCATGTTATGAATTGGGTGATTATTGATCGACACACCAAGACTGCACATTTCCTACCGATCAGTGAGGAAGACAGCACAAGGAAATTAGCAGAGGATTAACCTTGAAAGGTTGTGGCACGTCATGGAGTGCATGTTTCTATCTTTTCTGACCGAGATGGTCATTTTGTGCCAAGGATATGGCAGATGTTTCAGAATGTGTTTGGGTCACAGTTGAACCTTAATACTGCCTCTCCTCCTCAGACGAACGGTCCAAGTGATAGGACAATACAGACTTTGGAAGACATGCTACGTGCTTGTATGATGAACTTTGATGAAAAGTTGGAATGCTCACTTGCCCTTAGTAGTGTTTTCCTATAATAACAATTATCACACCCCCATTTAGGCCGCCTCGTGTGAAGCTTTATATGAACGTAGGTATCGGCCCCTTTGTGTTGGGAGGAGGCCGGAGATAAACGATTTACTGGCCCAAATTTGGTTCAGGAAAACTTTACGCAAGATCGTTCGGATACGTGATTGTATCAAGTCAGCATGTGATATACAGAAAAGCTACGCCGGCAAGCAGCGAAAACCGTTAGAATTTGAGTTCGGAGATATGGTTTTAATGAAAGTCTCGCCTTGGAAAGGCGTGGTACGATTTGGAAAGCGTGGGAGGTTGAACCCACGGTATATTTGTCACAGCCCCCATCCCCCTATTAAATACGGGAACGGGCGACCCCGAGCCAGTTTCGGTGGTATCGCGTATTGTCTAATTTGGCAGTGAAATTTTCATCAGGACCGTAGTTAGGAAATATTGGATCAGAGTAAAATACCACATTTTCATAATATTAAACACATGGGATAAAACCCAAGTTTTCAGTACACATATTTTCATAGGGGTACACCCTATTTTATTTAATAAAAACATCTATTTATTTTTAGGTAACTTTATTGCCACTTTTCCAAGCCTTCAGTGCTGTCCAGCTGGCTTCTATTTGGCTTTCACATTTTTTTACCTGAAACGCGTTTTAAAAACATTTGTCAGTGGGAAATACTGGTGAGTGAATCCCAGTTTAATCAAGACTAAATAAAAATCATTGTACAGTATTGAGGGCGGTCTCGCAATTACATTTGTTTCCAAGTCATACTAATTACCACCCACGGTACTGTCAACCCGACTTGTGGAAAGTTACTCCTCGCAAGGCAGTAACTAATTTTGTATACAAAACCCCAACATACCGACGATAATTGTATCCTTACAAATACTCAATAACTGCTTAATATATAATTAATCGTGTGAGGTTTTGTAAAAATAGTTTGCAAAAAGGAGATTACTCACAAAAAGGTTTACACAAAAAGAATGATTACTCACATTGCTGTCTTAGATTTTCTGTAAGGGTTCCCTGGGAATTATCTACAAATTACACAAATGCACACGTGTTAGTATAATAACCCATTTTAACATTAGTAATACCCTCCCCGAGATGGCACACGTGTTAGTATAATAACTCATTTTAACAGAACTTCGATATTTAGGGGGGTATTAGACCCGAATATAATGCCTACTATCAGAAAATTGAGATTGAGAAAAGAAATCTGAGCGACATAAACTGAAGACCCAAGCTCCAGCTTTATAGGGGCTGAGTTTGGGTTTCTCGCGGCCCACGTAAAAGTAGGCAAAGGCCTACGCGGCCCGCGTCAACGCTGGTCAACAGCGTAGCTGATCCGGGTCACCAACTAGCCTCGACATGTGTTGGGCCACGTGGCAGCCCAGGGTTACACCAGGTTTCACCTCGTCGCGGCCCGCATAAGGTTTAAGGTGTGGCTTACGCGGCCCGCCTTAAACCCAAAATCTTGATTTTTAATTAATTTTAATAATATTTAAGGTATTTGGAGCCCGTTTTCATGTATGGCGTGTATTTTAGGACATATTGGGATATTTTAAATATTTTTAGGGTGTCAGAAAATATTACAAGGGTGTCGGTTTAGAGTTGTTATATCCTCCCCACCTTATTTTAGAGCTCGTCCTCGAGATCTACTGGAACAGGTGTGGATATTTCCTTTGCATTTCTTATTCAAGCACCCATGTATACTCAGGTCCTCTTTTGGAGTCCCACTTCACTTTGACCAGAACTAATCTCTTGTGTTTGAGATTCTTAACTTTCCTGTCTTCAATTTGTAGAGGCCTTTCTACAAACTTGATTTGTTCATTTACCTCTATATCTTTTAGAGGTATTACAAGTGATTCATCGGCTAAGCATTTCTTGAGATTGGATATATGAAATACATCACGTATTCCTGCCATTTCCTTTGGCAGTTGTAGCTGATAAGCTACAGGTCCTATTCTTCTAATAATCTCAAAAGGTCCAATATATCTGGGACTTAGCTTTTCTCTTTCGATGAATCTTACCACTCCTTTCCAAGGAGAGACTTTTAACAACACTTTATCTCCTACTTGAAATTCCAATGGTTTGCGTCGGTTATCGGCATAGCTCTTCTGTCGATCACGTGCTACTTTCAGTCGTTCCTTGACTTGAATAATCTTGTCGGTTGTTTCTTGTACTATCTCAGGTCCAGATAGTTGCTTCTCCCCAATTTCTGCCCAACAGACTGGGGTTCGGCACTTTCATCCATAAAGTGCTTCGAATGGTGCAACATTGATACTTGTGTGATAACTATTATTATAAGAAAATTCTATTAGAGGTAAGTGATCGTCCCAATTACCTCTAAAATCAATTACACAAGCTCTAAGCATGTCTTCCATCGTCTGAATTGTCCTTTTGCTTTGTCCGTCCGTTTGAGGATGATAAGCGGTGCTTAGATTTAACTTGGTTCCCATTGCTTTTTGGAAACTTGACTAAAAATGAGAGGTAAAACGGCTATCCCTATCAGAAACAATTGATAAAGGAATTCCATGTAATGAAACTATTTCATTTACATATAATTTAGCTAGCTGTTCCATACTGAAAATTTCTTTCATTGGTAGGAAATGAGCTGACTTGGTTAGCCTATCTACAATCACCCAGATTGTATCATTACATTTCCTTGTTTTGGGTAATTTGGTAACAAAATCCATTGTAATCAATTCCCATTTCCATACGGGCATTTCTAACTGTTATAACAAACCTGAGGGTTTCTGATGTTTAGCTTTAACTTGCGAACAAGTTAAACATTTAGAAACATAGGTTGCTATGTCCTTTTTCATTCCTATCCACTAGAAATTCTTTCTTAAATCCTGGTACATCTTATCATTTCCTGAATGCATAGTATATTTGGACTTATGGGCTTCTTCTAATATACGATGACGTAGGTTTCCTAATTTAGGTATCCACATTCTCTTCTTATGGAATCTCCAAATTCCATCTGTTCCTTGTTCTAATTCCTTAATCATTCCTTTTAATTTTTCAGTATCCTCCTTGATTACTGATTCTTGTGCTTCTCTTATCTGATCATTTAAATCTACTTGCAGATTTAATTTAAGAGAACGTACCCTTCTTGGCTTTTCGTGATACTTTCGGCTTAAAGCATCTGCCACTACATTTGCTTTTCCTTCATGATACTGGATATCACAATCATAATCACTAAGCATCTCCATCCAGCGTCTTTGTCTCATATTCAATTGTTTTTGCCCAAAAACATTTCTTAAACTTTTATGATAAGTGAATATGGTAAACTTACTACCATAAAGATAATGTCTCCAAATTTTAAGGGCAAAAATTATGGCTCCTAATTCTAGATCATGGGTTGAATAATTCTCTTCATGATTCTTAAGTTGTCTAGATGCGTAAGCTATAACCTTTTGGCGTTGCATCAACACACATCCATAACCTAGTTTAGAAGCGTCACAATAAACTACAAAGTCTTCAGTTCCTTTTGGTAACGCTAATATGGGTGCATGGGTTAATCTATGCTTAAGAATTCTAAAGGCTTCTTCTTGCTTTGGTCCCCATTCAAACTTAATGGATTTACATGTTAATTTAGTTAAAGGAATGGCTATTCTAGAAAAGTCTCAAATAAATCTTCTATAATAACCGGCCAATCCTAAGAAACTTCTAACCTCGGTTGGTGACTCAGGGGTTTTCCATTTAGTAATAGCCTCGATCTTTGTGGGATCCACATGAATTCCTTCATGATTAACTAAATGTCCAAGAAACTGTACTTGTTCTAACCAAAACTCGCACTTGGAAAACTTAGCATAAAGCTTTTCTCTTCTTAATAGACTTAAAAGTGCATGCAAATGCTTTGTATGTTCCTCTTTACTTTTAGAGTAAATTAGAATATCATCTATAAAGACAATTATGAATTTATCCAAATATGGTTTACATATTCGGTTCATCATGTCCATAAATGCGGTTGGGGCATTGGTTAAACCAAATGGCATGACAGTAAATTCATAATGACCATACCTTGTTCTAAATGCAGTCTTAGGAATATCCTCTTCCTGTACCTTTAATTGATGATATCCTGACCTTAAATCGATTTTAGAGAAAAATAGAGCTCCTTGCAGTTGATCGAACAGATCATCGATCCTTGGTAATGGGTACCGATTCTTAATCGTGACCTTGTTCAATTCACGGTAGTCAATGCACATACGCATTGACCCGTCTTTCTTTTTAACAAATAAAATCGGTGCTCCCCACGGCGACGAACTTGGCTGTATGAATCCTTCTCTAATAATTCATCTAACTGTTTCTTTAGTTCCTGCATTTCAGCGGGTGCCAAACGGTAGGGTGCTTTGGCAATTGGTGCTGTTCCGGGTAACAGATGGATTCTGAATTCGACTTCTCTGTCTGGCGGCAGTCCTGGTAATTCTTCTGGGAATACATCTGAGAACTGAGATACTACTGGAATATCTTTTAGTTCTTTTTCTTTAGTGTTAGTGATTATAGAAATCAAATACATTATAGACCCTTTTCTTATATAGCTTGCAGTTTTCATCACAGAGATGAATTTTGTGGATCTAGATGGTTTATCACCTTTAATTGTGATCTTTTCACCCTTTGGTGAATTTACTTGAATTGACTTTTGATCACATAAAATATTAGCTTTATTGGCTATTAACCAATCCATTCCTAATACAATATCAAATCCTGCCAGATTCATTGGGTACAAATTTGCAATATACTTTTGGTTTAAAAATTCTATTCTTGCTCCCTGCAAGATTTCAGAAATCCTAACTGTTTCTCCATTCGCTATCTAGACTAGACATTCTTGTGAGAGTTTAGTTAATGGTTGATTAAGGAGTTTGCAAAATGAAGTATTAATAAAACTTTGGTTTGCACCAGAGTCAAATAATACTTTAGCAAAAACGTACCGGCTATCACGTCTGGAATCGTCTTGGCTTCATCTGCAGTCAGAACGAATGCTCTAGCATTTTTAGTGTTCTTGTTGTTCGCAGCTGGAGCCAATTTCGGACAGTTCGGCTTGATGTGGCCTTTTTCTCCACAGTTGAAGCACATCCCATTATTAGGTTTTCTCCTGCAATCTTCTTCCTTGTGTCTTGGCATCTTGCAAAAATTGCAGGGTGTGGAGCATTTTCCCGAATGCTTCCTTTTGCAGACTTTGCAGTATGGTGCAGAGGTAGAACCTATGTTCCTACGGTTGAAATTCCTAGAACGGAATTCTTGGGTAAGTCTCTGAGCTAGGTTTCTCCTCTGGTCTTCTTCTCTAGTACGAATTAATTCATCTGTCAAGGTATTTGCTAGTTCTACAGCTTCTTCTATAGTTTGGGGTCTAGCTGCCTTGACTACATGTCTCATCTCTCCAATTAATACCCAGATGTAACAGGAGATTAATACTGGTTCAAGTGATGCAAGGGTTGGTACTATTCTAGCATATTCAAAGAATGTGGTAGTATAACCCTTACTATCCACCCCTGTCATCCTAAGGTTCAGAAACTTATTTGCTATATGTTCCTTTTCATTGGGAGGGCAGAATTTCCTTTCTACCATATTCTTAAATTCTTCCCATTTCATATAATAAATCCTATCACTTAGTGTTTCACCATTCTAAAGCTGAGTTCTTAAATAGATTAGAAGCAAACATTATTTTGTCTTCTTCAGCACACTTGCTTATTTTTAAAACAGCCTCAGTCTTTTCTATCCAGCTTAGAGTTGCAATGGGTCCTTCATTGCCCGAGAATTCTATTGGTTTGCAGGACCAGAATTCTTTGTAAGAACAACCATAAGGCATGGTTCTTCTTCTTTTGGGAATGGGCGCTTGCAATACAGGTCCATTGTTTACGTTGTTTTCTGGTTCAGTTGGTCGCTTACTGCTATGTTTACTTTTATTATTCGCTTCCTAAACCGTTTGAATAATAAATGGCATTGCATCTATAATTCCTTGTGCCACTATGTGTTGAATGGCACTATTATCCACATGGTTTTCATTGTTATTGATGCTCGGATTCTCATTAACTAAGTTAATGTTACTCTGGTTATCGTTATTCAGATTTCCTTGATTTCCTTCGTCGGCCATCTGAATTTTAAACATTTACCATGTATTAATATTACAAAATAATATTTAATATAGCCAATCACATGACACGCATTTTGGTCAAAAGCGTCGATCATTGCGACTTTACTCTATTCATATAATATGCATCTATTACACACCAGTACTGAAATTAAAATTACAATACCAACTAAAATTTAAAACTACACTACTAGTAGTAGGCATCCGTAGTTTTTTTATACACATACACACATATTATATTATTATTCTATTATTATTACTACTACCATCTCCACCATCACATTCATGGATATGGATTCATCCAGAAATCCATATTACGCTCGTCATACTTCCAGACGAGTCGCTCTCCTACCTGTCGCATTCTTTCACTACTCTCTAAAATTTCTTCACCAAATATCCTAAGTTCTTGTACATTCTCTGCACTCGTTGGGGGTGCAGGTTCTAGGACTGGGTTCGCAATCTAGGGTGCGGGTTCCTGACATAGAGGTGTAGGTGCCTGGAATTGGTAAGGATTCTCTAAAATCTCCCTAATGAATACATCGTGGTAATAGGGATCTAAAGGATCTAAACCTGGGTAGGCTCCTATGTTTGGCATGGGCATGTTTTCATGTATCGGGTAACGTTGCACATAGTCCCTATTATCGTCCCACCAGGGGTCGTAATTTGGGTCTAAGGGGTTTGGTGCAGGTACCCTAGGTATTTCCTCTGGGTTGAAATCATGCATTTCTACTTGATTTTCAGGGTTTTCTATTTCCATTGGTTGGTCAGGAATTGGTGGTTGTGGTTGGGGTGCTATCATTTGCTCCAGGTTAGGGTCAACTGTAGTGGTTGCTAGGATGTGGATGTTGGCTATACCCCTATTAAACATATCATGGGCATAGGCATCTATTTCTCTTTTGGCTGCAACTAGTACTGTCACACCCCGACCACGTAGAACATACAAAACGTGGCGGAAACATCGAGGAGTGTTGTAACAGAATTAATGTTTCACAACCATGGATATTAAAGTTTCGTTTTATTGATTAAAAGTGTTACAATGTCTTAACAAACAAGGAATTACAACATAATTAACTAGTCTTGCATCTTTTATTGTCACTAAAGCCCAAGTCTGCCTATGTGTATCTTGATCATCTTATGCAACAGCTCCTGAAAAACACATGTGAAAATAGGTACGTCAGCATAAAAATGCCTGTGAGATACATAGGTTTTGTGAAAATAAGATTCATGACTTATGTTTGAGAAAATGTTTAGTCATGAACCTTGTTATTTGCTTTGTCTTTTAAATCATTTGAAAAACGATAAGATCAGATGATAAGTATAAATAAATGTAAGGTTAAATGAATAACCAAGTAAAATGTGTTTGTATAAGATAAGTTGTTTATAAATCAATGTCTTGTGAAAAGTATGTTATTTGTATGAAATGTTCTATGTCTCAAACTGAAATGATTCAAATAACGTTACGACATGTAATACCATACAAACACTTATATATAGGAAGTACCAGCGGCGTATCCACCATGCTTGTATCATATTACACACGCATCGTTACTTAATCACTTAATCAAACCAAACCAAACTATCAAAGTGTTCATGTCAAGATGTAAATCATGTCAAAATGTCTATGTCAAATATCCATGTCAAATGTCTATGTCAAATATCCATGTCAAATGTCTATGTCAAATATCCATGTCAAATGTTTATAATCTAAAAGTAGTCAAGTAATGTATAACCAAAATGATATGTATGGTAAGTAAAATTAAGACTACTTAAACCATAAGTAAAAATGTACAAAACAAAGTATTGAAGTAAAACTTGGTTTAAATCAAAGTTATGTTTTGTAGAATAATGCATGCTTTACTGATACAAACACTTATGCAGTATGTTAAACGCAAACATTCAAGCCTTGAGACAGCCGGATAACTATGTAAAAGTGAGTTATCAAAAGAATATGTATTCGGATTCGGTCATTCCTTTCATCCCCTTTCCCTGGGATGTCCGGAACGGGATTTGTCAAGTCCTATGGTACCACTACCTACTACCGAGCGGCGTAGCAAATGTTAATGAATGTTATATAGACCCGTTAAACAAACCAAATGTCATACCAAAATGTAAGCATGAGATGAAGATAATGTACCTAGTATGCTAGAGTAAACATACAAGGTAGAGCTGTAAAACAATGTGTCCATATGTTACTGGAACATATGCAACAGAGATGCAATGTAAAATGATGTACTAAGTATGCTAAGTTGACATACAAAGCAGAAAAGTCATGTAAATCAATGTGCTTAGCATGTTATCAGTCAACATACATAGCAGAAAAGTAATGAAATCATGTACTATAATGTACTAACAAACATAGTCGGTATATGATGTGAAAACAGGAAAGCAGGAAAGTAACAAGTAGGCACATGTGTTCCACCCCAAAACAGTTTGGAAAACAGTAAAAGAGGGGTCTATGTACTCACTTGAGATTGCTCAGTTGTCTAAAGATAACCACCAAACAGTGCTAGAGATCTCGGAATCAAACGGCACCTAATATAGGTAACTATGTTAAATAACCGGACCTAAATCGGAAGACTGGGTAGCATTAGGGTTTGTAAACCAAACGAGTGTGGAGACTCGTGTGATATGGTTTAATAAAGCCTACATACTAAATGAAACTTAACCTAACTGCTTACGACCCATTACGACCCGTTTAGGTAGCTTATGCTACTTTAACGCGTCGTTCGCGTGAAACGCGTTCGGATCGCCTAACTAGTCCTATGACAAGTGTTATATGCCTAAACATGTTACATAATCAGTTATGTGACAAAAGTTTAGGTTACATATGCTTAATTACCAATTATACATGAAAAGGGTATTCTGGTAATTTACCTAAGGCATATAAACTACCTATCATACAACTACTTAAACGATGTGACCATAGGGTATAACCTCGGAAGGTTATTCCCTACCTACTATGGTCACCTAATGTATTTGGTCTGATCCTAATGATCGACCAAACTGGGTCGGGTTCGAAGGTATAGGCGATTTATTAGATCGCCTACCCTACGACCCTAGACAACGTGGTAATCAGTGGGCATAGTCCCAAGGGACTATAACCAACGTGATTACACTCACGTTGCGAAGTTCAAACGAACTTCGCATTGACCATTACTGGTCAACGCTGAAAGTCAAACAAAGTTTGACTTTCTGACTCGAAAAGCAGTAAAAATAAGGAAAAGAACGAAAGAATACTTACGAAGGGTCCCCGAATGCTAATCCCGATCCAAGAACTCAGGTATGAAACAATGGTTTCAACTTAGAGCTCTCAAATCAGAATTCTTGTGCAAAATGAGGTTGTGTGGGTTGGGTATTTATAGGAATACCCGAACCGTTAGGATCGTTTCATGGAAAACGTGCCATGATCCAACCCGTACACTTGTCGGAACCTTATGGAAGCTTAAAATGGTTCTTATCATCATGACTAGGCAATTGGGAACATGTGGTGGAGGATCAAACAGCTGCAGCCTGCTGTTTAAAAACTCTGAATCTGGTCAGCAGACCCCTAGCGCACCGCTACGCTAAAAGTGTAGCGCACCGCTAGGCTTAAGTTTGGCAGATTTACACTTTTGGTCCCTGTCATGTATTCAGCCCATTTTCGACACGTTTAAGGCCCGTTAACCCCATTTCAAAGCTCTAAAATGAAGTTAAAGTATAGGGAACTTAAAACATGCTCAAAAATATCTCGGATGTCGGTTCGTTTAGCCGTACGAACGCGATGTTCGCTTAATTACGACGGAATGCGCATAAGCGCGAAAAACGATCCAAATGACGAAACGAATGGATTTTTCTTATGCCGAACACTAAAATAAAATATTTTAGTGCTTACATAAATTTTTGGATGTCCGGATGTATTCAGAACGTAAGTTATGCGTAAAAATGCAAACTTGTGCACTTTTTGACACTTTTAGTCCCTGAATGACCCAAAAGTTTATTTTAGCATACCGAACCCCTCAAAGCCTATTTCTAAGCTATGCAAAGGATATTTATGGCATGTTTAACTTATTGTCATGTTCCGAAAGGTCTGTTACAGTTCAAATTGGCATACTTTCGCAGTTTGTCAACTTTAGTCCCTGTAAGCGATTTAACTTTGATTTCACCACACCAAACCTTCCAAAACTTATGTCTAAGTTATGTCAAGGTTATTTAAGGTATGTTAAGCCTATTTCACTATTCCGGAGTGTTTTTTGGATTAAACTGGTTATATTTACGCATCAGTGCGCGTATAACCTTCCAGAAAGCGATTTAAAGCTTGAAATTGAACAAGAGTTGATATGTGTAAACGATACACATATTTTTACAAATCCCAAGTATGAAATACAATATTTCATTGGTTGGACATTTGTTTGACGGCCGTGGAGGCACAGGTGTTACAGTCTCCCCTACTTTAGGAAATTTCGTCCCGAAATTTATTTAGAGGAAACTTGTAAGAGTTTAAAACATGAAGTTGAAAAGATCGAACAATATTGGCTAGATTTCTGAACTTCTAGTAACTTTAATAATCATCATGATTGCAACGTAAGAGGGATACCTATATATACAAGTATATAAAGCATCATTGGTGCGTCCACCGTACCTCCATTACATCGTCCTCATTTTGTTATTGTTGTCGCTATCGGTTCTTTCACATAATAAATCTTACTGGATTTCTGTGCACTAAATTTCATAATTATGTGCGCATACATAATTAGAGAATTCCTTGCACAGTTCACACAGTCTATTTTATAATGTGTAGGGTAAAACCAAATGAAAAATCCTGTGATGAGCGTGACTTAGACCGCCATAGAGTCCTTTAGACTAAATCAATAAATGATTTAAATAGACTATCAAGGAGTCTGTTCAGCTACATCACTAGATGTCATTTTTTTTAACCAAATTGTGAATCAATCTTTTTTACTAGACCACTTAAGGGTCTCCTATAAAACATGGAGTGGTACTATATAATCCAAGGGTCTTAACTATTACATAGAAGCCCATTTAAGGATTAAAGGTAGTACCTTTTGAATATCCTGCTACGAATCCCTCATATGAAGATATGAAAGATCCTGCAAGGATTTGGATAAAGAATATCCAGAGTATTAAAAACACCAAAAATGCATAAAAGAAAACATAAGATGAGTAAACACATAGTCACATAATCACAAAATTGTTTGTTAATTTGTCTTGTAAATTGCGTACATGCATTTAAAGCACACTAGGAATCCATTCCGTGGATTTCATTTGGTACTTTAAACGTTATCAAGAATCCAACTATAAAGATAGAAAGATTCAAAAAGAAAATTCGATTTCGATTATTAGGAACCGAAGTGTTCGAATTAAGGTACATAAGGAATCCAATTAAGGACTCTGATTTGAATGATAATCATCCACAAGGATCTAATTGTAAAGATAAAAAGATCCCATATGAATTTTAGAAGTTGAAGATGTTTTGAAACCTTGCACTGGATGTGCTTAGGTCAAAACATGAAGTAAGAATTGCTTATGAAGTTGAGATGCTTGATATGTCAAGGCGACATATGAAGCAGAATTTGAAGGTTAAGTCAATGTATGAGGAAAATATTTTTGAAAACTATGCATGGGGTTCTTTTAAGAAAAATGTGTTTAACGTTTTTGAAACCTTATATATAATACTTTTTGGAAATCATAAAGTAGGTGTATTAGGTAGATATATTTACAAAAATGTTTTAAAATCATGCGAGATGAATTTTGAAATTATGTATAAGGTTTTTTGAAAGACATGAATGATGCTTTTCGAAATCATGCACTTGATCAGAAAATGTATTGTGTTAATATTGTCTTCAGACTATATGAAATATTTTGAAATTAGAAAGGTTGGTTTTGATAACATGGCCCATGTTTTTGAAATAACATAGACAAGGCATTTAGAAAAAAATGTTTTCAAACTATATGAAATGTTTTGAGATCATGAAGATTGTTTTGAAATACTTGTACTGTGTATGTTGAAAAATCAAAATGTAATGGGTATGAGATTTGAAAATACCCTTAGTTATCTAACCAAGGATTTAATGGCACAGACGTGCAGAAGCATGATTACTCATAATGTCACTTTATTTTCTGTACTTTGTTTCTTAGAGTGAAACGAGTACTTAGAACTTTCGAGGAAATTATGAGCGATCACTTGAAAGTGAGAATCACAAGAGTAGTTTGTAAGGAACATAGTTCTTTAATGCAGGTATCATAGGAAAATCATACACACATGTAACTATACTTGTATATCAGAATTTGTGAACCACGATTTTTATTTATGAACAAGACATATTGTTTCACAATACACGAAAACAAAAGAAACAAAGGCATGAGACAGCAACATCCTTTGTTCAGCCGAATGCTCATCCAAGGGTTGGATTTGCATTAACAAGCTTTGAGCAATCCCTTTGGAAATGGCCCATCTCGCCACAGTTGTAGCAAGATCCTCGTGAGAAACGAGCTTGAGCAGGATTGTCGCCAGCTTGATTTGGTACAGCTGCAGTTGGGCAAACCCTTGCTGTATGACCTATAAGTCCACAAATCTGGTATTTGCGGCACCTCACACTAGCATGATGATGAAGGCTACATTGGTTGCACAAGGGTGCAGTTCCATTGTATGGCTTCCTTGTAGGGGGTTGAGCTGGTTGGTTAGGGACTGCTTTACCATTGTGAGCGACCATGGCGAAGTTCTGAGAAGCCTTTCGCTTCTTTGACTTCTTAAGGGATCGTTTATCCATGGTCTTTGATTCCTCGATTGATTTATTGGCTGATGGTGTTGTCGCCTGACTAGGTCCTGCCTGTCTTGGTGACTCTTGAGTGGCTTCATCCAGGAGATGATACGTGGCAGTAGCTCATTCAACAGTCTTCAGGACTACTTCGCCTATTCGCTGAGCTAATTTGGCTGCTTTCTCAGATATCTGGGCGTCATCGTGATGAAGAGACATTCTTGAAGAAAAAGAAAGGCATAGGGAGAAACAGGTGAAAGATTATTGGACAATCAAAACAGTATGATAACGCATGAAAATTGCGATCATTTGTTTGTTACCTAAGGCAAACAAATGAGACGGGGACTAATCAAAGTAAGCGGGTCAATATAATGCATCGCGAAGACATGCTCGCCTATAAGTGAACACTCATTCCAAGAATTCCCAGGTAAGCACAACTGGTCTCGCGTCTGATGAGATGTATACGAAGTGCTTGCCTAGACAGAAAACCCAGAATACAGGCATTCACCCTTCTAGTTTGCACGTGTTCACATTATTTAAAACCCAAAACCTTGACGAGATTTTGAAAACTCAAAGGGGTTCAAAACCATATAATAGAGAGTTCAAAACCTTACAATAGAGGGTTCAAAACCTAGTAATCAATCATCCTAGAACAGATGATTAGTTTTCAAAGTGGTTCGGAAATTTATGGTCTTGTTGTGATCGTCGCCTAAGGATAGGTGACGGTATTGTTTTATGACTAAACGCAAGTAAACTCGCGTTAGGGTCCTAAGAAGGTTATAGACTAGGTCAAAGCATTACTAATAACCTAATTCCCTATAACCATTAGCTCTGATACCATCTTTTCTGTCACACCCCGACCACGTAGAACATACAAAACGTGGCGGAAACATCGAGGAGTGTTGTAACAGAATTAATGTTTCACAACCATAGATATTAAAGTTTCGTTTTATTGATTAAAAGTGTTACAATGTCTTAACAAACAAGGAATTACAACATAATTAACTAGTCTTGCATCTTTTATTGTCACTAAAGCCCAAGTCTGCCTATGTGTATCTTGATCATCTTATGCAACAGCTCCTGAAAAACACATGTGAAAATAGGTACGTCAGCATAAAAATGCCTGTGAGATACATAGGTTTTGTGAAAATAAGATTCATGACTTATGTTTGAGAAAATGTTTAGTCATGAACCTTGTTATTTGCTTTGTCTTTTAAATCATTTGAAAAACGATAAGATCAGATGATAAGTATAAATAAATGTAAGGTTAAATGAATAACCAAGTAAAATGTGTTTGTATAAGATAAGTTGTTTATAAATCAATGTCTTGTGAAAAGTATGTTATTTGTATGAAATGTTCTATGTCTCAAACTGAAATGATTCAAATAACGTTACGACATGTAATACCATACAAACACTTATATATAGGAAGTACCAGCGGCGTATCCACCATGCTTGTATCATATTACACACGCATCGTTACTTAATCACTTAATCAAACCAAACCAAACTATCAAAGTGTTCATGTCAAGATGTAAATCATGTCAAAATGTCTATGTCAAATATCCATGTCAAATGTCTATGTCAAATATCCATGTCAAATGTCTATGTCAAATATCCATGTCAAATGTTTATAATCTAAAAGTAGTCAAGTAATGTATAACCAAAATGATATGTATGGTAAGTAAAATTAAGACTACTTAAACCATAAGTAAAAATGTACAAAACAAAGTATTGAAGTAAAACTTGGTTTAAATCAAAGTTATGTTTTGTAGAATAATGCATGCTTTACTGATACAAACACTTATGCAGTATGTTAAACGCAAACATTCAAGCCTTGAGACAGCCGGATAACTATGTAAAAGTGAGTTATCAAAAGAATATGTATTCGTATTCGGTCATTCCTTTCATCCCCTTTCCCTGGGATGTCCGGAACGGGATTTGTCAAGTCCTATGGTACCACTACCTACTACCGAGCGGCGTAGCAAATGTTAATGAATGTTATATAGACCCGTTAAACAAACCAAATGTCATACCAAAATGTAAGCATGAGATGAAGATAATGTACCTAGTATGCTAGAGTAAACATACAAGGTAGAGCTGTAAAACAATGTGTCCATATGTTACTGGAACATATGCAACAGAGATGCAATGTAAAATGATGTACTAAGTATGCTAAGTTAACATACAAAGCAGAAAAGTCATGTAAATCAATGTGCTTAGCATGTTATCAGTCAACATATATAGCAGAAAAGTAATGAAATCATGTACTATAATGTACTAACAAACATAGTCGGTATATGATGTGAAAACAGGAAAGCAGGAAAGTAACAAGTAGGCACATGTGTTCCACCCCAAAACAGTTTGGAAAACAGTAAAAGAGGGGTCTATGTACTCACTTGAGATTGCTCAGTTGTCTAAAGATAACCACCAAACAGTGCTAGAGATCTCGGAATCAAACGGCACCTAATATAGGTAACTATGTTAAATAACCGGACCTAAATCGGAAGACTGGGTAGCATTAGGGTTTGTAAACCAAACGAGTGTGGAGACTCGTGTGATATGGTTTAACAAAGCCTACATACTAAATGAAACTTAACCTAACTGCTTACGACCCATTACGACCCGTTTAGGTAGCTTATGCTACTTTAACGCGTCGTTCGCGTGAAACGCGTTCGGATCGCCTAACTAGTCCTATGACAAGTGTTATATGCCTAAACATGTTACATAATCAGTTATGTGACAAAAGTTTAGGTTACATATGCTTAATTACCAATTATACATGAAAAGGGTATTCTGGTAATTTACCTAAGGCATATAAACTACCTATCATACAACTACTTAAACGATGTGACCATAGGGTATAACCTCGGAAGGTTATTCCCTACCTACTATGGTCACCTAATGTATTTGGTCTGATCCTAATGATCGACCAAACTGGGTCGGGTTCGAAGGTATAGGCGATTTATTAGATCGCCTACCCTACGACCCTAGACAACGTGGTAATCAGTGGGCATAGTCCCAAGGGACTATAACCAACGTGATTACACTCACGTTGCGAAGTTCAAACGAACTTCGCATTGACCATTACTGGTCAACGCTGAAAGTCAAACAAAGTTTGACTTTCTGACTCGAAAAGCAGTAAAAATAAGGAAAAGAACGAAAGAATACTTACGAAGGGTCCCCGAATGCTAATCCCGATCCAAGAACTCAGGTATGAAACAATGGTTTCAACTTAGAGCTCTCAAATCAGAATTCTTGTGCAAAATGAGGTTGTGTGGGTTGGGTATTTATAGGAATACCCGAACCGTTAGGATCGTTTCATGGAAAACGTGCCATGATCCAACCCGTACACTTGTCGGAACCTTATGGAAGCTTAAAATGGTTCTTATCATCATGACTAGGCAATTGGGAACATGTGGTGGAGGATCAAACAGCTGCAGCCTGCTGTTTAAAAACTCTGAATCTGGTCAGCAGACCCCTAGCGCACCGCTACGCTAAAAGTGTAGCGCACCGCTAGGCTTAAGTTTGGCAGATTTACACTTTTGGTCCCTGTCATGTATTCAGCCCATTTTCGACACGTTTAAGGCCCGTTAACCCCATTTCAAAGCTCTAAAATGAAGTTAAAGTATAGGGAACTTAAAACATGCTCAAAAATATCTCGGATGTCGGTTCGTTTAGCCGTACGAACGCGATGTTCGCTTAATTACGACGGAATGCGCATAAGCGCGAAAAACGATCCAAATGACGAAACGAATGGATTTTTCTTATGCCGAACACTAAAATAAAATATTTTAGTGCTTACATAAATTTTTGGATGTCCGGATGTATTCAGAACGTAAGTTATGCGTAAAAATGCAAACTTGTGCACTTTTTGACACTTTTAGTCCCTGAATGACCCAAAAGTTTATTTTAGCATACCGAACCCCTCAAAGCCTATTTCTAAGCTATGCAAAGGATATTTATGGCATGTTTAACTTATGGTCATGTTCCGGAAGGTCTGTTACAGTTCAAATTGGCATACTTTCGCAGTTTGTCAACTTTAGTCCCTGTAAGCGATTTAACTTTGATTTCACCACACCAAACCTTCCAAAACTTATGTCTAAGTTATGTCAAGGTTATTTAAGGTATGTTAAGCCTATTTCACTATTCCGGAGTGTTTGTTGGATTAAACTGGTTATATTTACGCATCAGTGCGCGTATAACCTTCCAGAAAGCGATTTAAAGCTTGAAATTGAACAAGAGTTGATATGTGTAAACGATACACATATTTTTACAAATCCCAAGTATGAAATACAATATTTCATTGGTTGGACATTTGTTTGACGGCCGTGGAGGCACAGGTGTTACAGGTACTCTTTGATCTTGTAACTTTTTCATATGCTTTCTACGCTCGTGTGCCCCTCGACTGAACCATCCTCTCTTTTTCTGAGGGAATGGCTCCTCGGACTGAGCCTTAAACATGAATATTCCTTCTTCCGTATCAGCAGAGTACCCCGAGAGGGCAGGCTGAGAAGAGGAGGTGCCTTCGCTTCTAGGCGAACCAGACAATTGACGATACGCGTCAGATGGTCCTTGGTCGCTCATACTGTAAACTAACAAATACTCAAATAACACATAATAAGAAAATACAATTATGCACGTACTCCCGTAATTTATTTCCTAACAATTTAAATTTTGATGTCAGCAGAACACTTCTGTGGCTGAATCAGTGGCTTAGCTCTGATACCACCTTCTGTCACAGCCCCCGTCCCCCTATTAAATATGGGAACGGGCGACCGCGAGCCAGTTTCGGTGGTATCGCGTATTGTCTAATTTGGCAGCGGAATTTTCATCAGGACTGTAGTTAGGAAATATTGGATCAGAGTAAAATACCACATTTTCATAATATTAAACACATGGGATAAAACCCAAGTTTTCAGTACACATATTTTCATAGGGGTACACCCTATTTTATTTAATAAAAACATCTATTTATTTTTAGGTAACTTTATTGCCACTTTTCCAAGCCTTCAGTGCTGTCCAGCTAGCTTCTATTTGGCTTTCACATTTTGTTACCTGAAACGCGTTTTAAAAACATTTGTCAGTGGGAAATACTGGTGAGTGAATCCCAGTTTAATCAAGACTAAATAAAAATCATTGTACAGTATTAAGGGCGGTCTCGCAATTACATTTGTTTCCAAGTCATACTAATTACCACCCACGGTACTGTCAACCCAACTTGTGGAAAGTTACTCCTCGCAATGCAGTAACTAATTTTGTATACAAAACCCCAACATACCGATGATAATTGTATCCTTACAAATACTCAATAACTGCTTAATATATAATTAATCATGTGAGGTTTTGTAAAAACAGTTTGCAAAAAGGAGATTACTCACAAAAAGGTTTACACAAAAAGAAGGATTACTCACATTGTTGTCTTAGATTTTCTGTAAGGGTTCCCTGGGAATTATCTATAAATTATACAAATGCACACGTGTTAGTATAATAACCCATTTTAACATTAGTAATACCCTCCCCAAGACGGCATTCCAACGACTACGTCGGGCATAACCACGACAGCCGTTACGGAACCCTAGATCAATCGGGCAGAGTATCTAATACGTATCCAGGGGTTATGATACTTACAACGGAGCAGAACTTCGCTATTTAGGGGGTATTAGACCCGAGTATAATGCCTACTATCAGAAAATTGAGATTGAGAAAAGAAATCTGAGCGACGTAAACTGAAGGCCCAAGCTCCAGCTTTATAGGGGCTGAGTAAAAGTAGGCAAAGGCCTACGCGGCCCGCGTCAACGCTGGTCAATAGCGTAGCTGATCCGGGTCACCAACTAGCCTCAACATCTGTTGGGCCATGTGGCGGCCCAAGGTTACGCCAGGTTTCACCTCGTCGCGGCCCGCGTAAGGTTTAAGGTGTGGCTTACGCGGCCCGCCTTAAACCCAAAATCTTGACTTTTAATTAATTTTAATAATATTTAAGGTATTCGGAGCCCGTTTTCACGTATGGGTGTATTTTAGGATATTTTAAATATTTTTAGGGTGTCAGAAAATATTACGAGGGTGTCTGTTTAGAGTTGTTATAATATTAGACTTTTCTAGATCCTGGAAAGGGTCGGAACCATTGCTTACAGGCCGAAACTTCCAGAAACTTAGCAGTATTCACGACACGTTTCACATGTCTAATCTTAAGAAGAATCTGACTCAAGAAATAGTCGTCATTCCCGCAAACAAGATTCACATCAACGACAAACTCCAATTTACTAAAGAAGCTTTTAAGGTTACGGACTGGAAGTCCACAGAACACGGAGAAGTCGTTTTAAACTTGCTAAAATTTGTTGGAGATTCACGTCATGGCCCAGAATTTACTTGGGAACATGAAGACCAAATTAAGTCTAAGTATCCACATTTGATTCACAACTCCCCTGCGACTGATGACGTAGCTTGAATTTTGGGACGAAATTCTTTTAACAGTGGGGAGAATGTGACAACTGGAACTTTTCCATGTATTCCGTACAATATTAAACAGTAATATGTGCTTTAATGACTGTGCATGATTTAATTTACAAGACGAATGAATTTCTTATTACTGTTATATACATACAAAGGCATTTCATGTTGCAAGATTGTTCATCATTATTACATGCAACACAATATGGTTCAATTAGTGCACAGAACAAAGTTAGCACAGTTATCAGACAAACTAGAAGTACTGACGGGAGTTCAGTACTCAAAAAGACATGATGTTAAGACACAAAATAAGCCCCGGAACCAAGTGTTACACTAGAATAGTGTATAGGAAAGTAGGGATGACAAAACTGCCTTCCTAGTGATGATTTAGGTGCCGGAAAGTGCCAGAAACACACTAAAACTACAGAATTCTACAGAAAATAACCAAAATCAGCAAAATTCAGCTTTTTAACATCTAAATGTAATGCAGAATTATGGTTTAATGGTCCAGAATACCTTCCTAGGTGTCGGGAATCAAAACTATTATAAAAGATAACATAAATCACCCTAAACTGCGCTATTTAGCACCTTAACGAACCGGTAACCGACCGAACAACAGGACACTACCCGAAACATCAAATTTTCATTAGAAGCATTGTTTTTATGTTATGAAGCTAGTTATGGTCACCGAACATCATAACACATCCTACAGTCACATAATACATAAAACAATAACCATTTCCATTAGAACCTAACTAACTTCCTTAACTAAAGTTTACAACCCAACTAGTGCACCCCCCCCCCCCAAACCAGTTATGGATAAAGGTGACCCACCTATGATTTTTTCTTCATTGTTTATTAGATATGTTAGTTGATTTGGAAGCATAAAGACCAAGGGGTATTTGTTTGTTGGATGAACATTACTTAAAGACCATAAGACTTTCATAACATTCACTTCAACACTTCAAGCACACATCATCTTCTCCTTCTCTTCCTTGCTCATGGCCATAAACCATACCCACACTACCTCCATTTTTCAATCCGTTACACATATTCTAAGGTGATCTAAGGGTGTATCAAGCACATTTAAGAAGGGTGGAAACATTGGAACTTGAAGGACCTTCACATAGAGCTTTTATCCACTTAGTTTATCATCTTCATCATCTTGAGTTCTTCCCTAGCCTTGAGCTAGTAGTAAGCCCCTTTGTAACTTGATTTTACTTCTTATTTAGATGGGTAAAAGGTTATGTGTATGGTTAAACATGAAGATCACGAAGAAACATAAGCTTAAACATAAACATAAAGCTTAAATACATGAAGAACAAGTTGTTTTAAGTGTATGTAGTATACTTCATTGTTGATTTCTTGTGTTTATGATGTTGATCATCATAAGAACCTTGCTAGATGATGATTAAACACATGGTCTAGCAAGTATAAGGATAGATCTTGAGAAAATCATAATGATCATCCTTTATGTAAACATGAACTTGAAAAATGAAGTTGTTTTTATGTATGATAAAGTATGAAACATGCTATAAGACTTGTAGAATGATGATTTCAAAGATAGTTTTCTCAAGAAACCAAGCTTAATTTCAAGATTTACATAACCATGATTTCTAAAGAAACTAGTCATGTTTTTAGTGTTAAATCAAGTATAGAAACATGTTATTAACAAGAAAAATTCAAGAAGAAATGTTTTTGAAAAAATCATGTTATAAGTTGTGAAAGACTAAACTTCTCAAGAAAGATGTTTATGAATAAATGACCCCACTTTTAAGGGTAACTAAGGCTACTAATTAACATGGTAAGTTACTACAAGTTTTTACAAAATTTCAAGTTCATGTCAATGTGCAAATTGCATGTTTAAAGCTTATGGTAAGTCTTGTTTATGTTGTTGGTGATTGATGATGATTTTTAAAAGAAAATTATATGTTTTTAAAGCATGGAAACCTCCATTTTTAAGGGGAAACTATGGCAAAATTTTTCTAGAATTTAAACACTTAGAAAAATATTTTTAAACAAGTGTTTACAAGTATATCTTTAACCATGATTTTTCATATAAAGTTTGCCATAAATTTTGTTACAAAAATTGTAAATATTGGAGGTTGGTTTTTGATAATAAAAGGGACTAAATATGTATTTAGGAGAATATATATTTAGATGTCATAATGTGTGTGATTACTTGTATATTATGTGTATTAGTTATATTATTTTAGGACTTGAAATAATATAACTCACCAAAATACCAAAAATTACAATACAAAATATTACCAAAATTCCAAGAAACGAATGTATAATTTATACCCAAAAATTGGAAGAAAACCGAACAAGGAATATAACTTACAAAAATATTCCGGAATTAAATTCATGAGTATATTTTTGGTAAACGATATTTTGGACACCAAGAGAACAAAAATGTGATTTTTACAATTATTACAAACATATATCATATTTTGACAAGAAGAAAATATATTATTTTTTAATAAGAAAAATATATGTTTTCTTGAACAATTAGAAAATATGATATTTTTGGAGAAAATATATATTTTTCTTAACAAATTTAGAATATATTATTTTTGGGGTGAAAAATGGATTTATAAATATTTTCTAAGTTAATCTTAAAATTATGTTAGTTTTGAGATTTATATGAAAATATAAATTATTTTGCCAAGGAAGATTTATAAATAATCTTCTATAAAAGTTTTCTTAAAATATATATTTTAAGAATATATGTTGGTGAATTGTTATTAAAAATAATATTCCAGAAAATGTAAATACAAAAATTAAGTATAAGAATACTTAATAAATATAAGAAAATATGTATTCTCATACGTACAAATACACACCGGAATACACCACAAATACTTGGCAAAATACAAAAGAATAATTATACCCATACTTGGGAAATATTCATGAAAAGAATTGCAAAATGAACTAAGGCAAAGTATATATTATTTTGACAATATTCCAAATAAATGGATGAATATTATTAAAGTAAAAATATTAATATTTTAACTAATAATTATATACTTTGGAATATTATAATATACATCAATGATGTAACTCAAAATATACCAAGATTTGCAAAACAAGTCTTAATGAACAACTAATAAAAAGAGTCGTTACACGACCCAAACGTCTAATAAAACGTGGCACGTGTGTTTGTAGTTGTACGACTCATAGAAGGACCTTGAGCATACGAGATAGCAGGACGCAAACTTGTGAGTTCATGTCCCCCTTTTCTCTTAACTGTTTTGGTATTTATAACTCTCGGGGGTGAAATACATCTTACGAATGTTCAAATGGTATGATTTGGCTATGAAATGAACTATTAGATCATGTGAGCATAGGCTGGAAACTGAAATGCCATTAACTCTCATAAGAAACATGGACAAAGGTTAGATCTAACGGGTACGGCTGAGCCCCACTCATGGTCCTTATGTGACCACTTAGAGTGCTTTAGTGTCCCAGTCGAGGTGATTCGACAACGGTCAAGGGGGATTTGACACAGTCAAGGTGATTTGATACGGTCAAGGGAATTTGACACAGTCAAGGTGATTTGACACAGTCGAGGGAATTCGACACAGTCGAGGAGATTCGACAAAGACAAAAGTCTACTCATTTTGAGTACTCCCTATGTCTTTACATACATCAATGTCCTTTCAAAACATTAATTTGATCTGTTCATAGACGATTTTCATACCTATTTTCAAAGAAGTCACTCAAATGTTTACAAGCTTATCAGTACTCATACAAACGCATGAACTCGCTCAACTTTTGTTGATGTTTTTCAAAATTACATGTATTTCAGGAAACAAGTTGGATCTTGGGCGCTGGTGTTGTTTCGGGAAGTAAATTTCAAGTTTAGATGTCATCCACTTTTGTTGGTTTGTAACTTAGTCAGAGGTTGTGTTTTTTGAAACTTAAATGACTGGTGTTTGTAATATTTTAAACTTTATGAATGGATGAACATCATTTTGATCATATAGTTGTTTATTATAATCGAATGCAATGAGAACCGATCGAGTCACACGCATACGCTTCCGCAAAAGTCAGGGTGTGACAGTTTTTCGAGAAAATCCGTAAAATAACACGCGTTTTATCATAAAATAAAACTATCGGATTCAAATAATCTTTTATAAAAGCAAATACAAGTATGTAATTACTCTCGACGGCATTTTACAACTTACTAAAACGACGATTCGGAAATTATTTACAACGAATAAATATAGTTATTATATTTATTTTAGACTTCGAAAATTCGACAAATCTTTTACAAAATCAATGCAATTATTTATATTGTTTCAAACGCCAATAACCCGATTTCGTTTATACAAATACATATAGTTTGCATATTTGTTTCAAATATCAAATAATACGACTTCTTTTCATAAAAATAAATATAGTTTATATTTATTTCAACAATCAAACAACATGACAATCCTTTTACTAAAATAAATATAGTTATATATTTATTTCGAATATCAAATAACATGACGATTCTTTTATTAAAATAAATATAGTTATATAGTTATTTTAATTATCAAACAACACTAACACTTTTACAAAAATAAATATAGTTTATATATTTATTTCAAACATCAAACGACTTATGTTCTTTTATAAAATAAATATAACTTTTATATTTATTTCAAACGCCTAAACGGCATATACATACATTTTGATAAATATCATATGAGACGCAATATTTAATACGAGTTTATTATATAATTTTCGTACGAATTTGTTATATATATACTTTCATGTAAGTATACTTTACATACACGTACAACTTCTCGATGACAACTAACACAATTATAACAATATATTTATGTAATTTTATATAAATAATTATATATTTTCAAATCTTTCGAGAACTAAGTCTTCCAAGACTTATTAATTACTTACAATAAACCAACTTAACAAGTATAACTTAATTGTTTTTATTAAGTTAACAACATATCAACGAGTCATTCGGTTAACGATTCGGTAGAGCTCGGTGACACGTAGTTTAGTTACCGCCCTTATTTAGAAACTTATTAGATATTCCATGTTAGAAATATTGTAGAATGCACGCTAGCGAGTCACGTCTTGGAAACGACATCACGAAGTCGTATTTAGCTAGCTTTGCACATGGAAATCCAGGTGAGTTCATAATGTAACACCCCAATCGCGTAATACAACAACACGCGGCGAAAAACATTGGGGAGTCACGTTACAAATTGTTTCATAACACATGGCTCATAAAATTTTGTTTTATTGAGATAAATGTTTACATTGTTTACTGTACAACAATTGTCTTGTATGTTTTAAAGTCGCTAAGGCCCAAGTCCGCCCTATGTGAAGCATGCTCATAGTCAAATGTAAACACCTGAAACACATGTGAAAATATGTACGTCAGCATAAAAATGCCTGTGAGTAACATAGGTTTTGTTGTTGAGGATTCATGACTTGTAGTTAAAAGAAGTGTTTAACAAAAAGTAGTCATGAACCTTGTAAAATTGTTTTCTTTTATAAAATCATATGAAAATCGAAGTGAAAATCAGATGATAATAAAAGAAAAATACATGGTTAAATGAATAACCAAGTAAAAATGAATTTGTGTGAAATGTGTCCTTTGTAAAACAATGTCTCGTAAAAAGTTGTCATTGTATAAAAACTGTGTCATGTCTTAGTTTCTGTCGAAGTGGTTTAGATAAGGCTGCGATATGTAATATCATAAAAGCACTTATATATAGGAAGTATCAGCGGCGTATCCACCATGCTTTTATCATATTACACATAGCCTCGTTATATAAGTCACTTATCAATAACTAACCAAAATGTCATGTTTAAACCAATGTCAAAATATTTATGTGTAAACCATGTTCAATGTCAAGTGTAAACTATGTCATGTGTAATCAAATGTAATGTATGGAAAGTAAAAAGAATTTACTCAAACCATATGTATAATATCGATGTGTAACCAAATGTTATGTATGGTGAATAAAAAGTATTTACTCAACCCCATATGTAAAATGTACAAAACAATGTTTTTGAATAAACCTAAGTTTAAATCAAAGGTTATGTTTTGCAGAAAACAATGCTTTATGATTACTGACATTTTTGCAGTAATGTTTATCGAATACATTCAAGCCTTGAGACTGTCGGATAAACCCTTAACAAGTTAAAGGTTTATCAATTATGTATATCGGATTCTGTCATTCCCTACTTCCAAACAAACCTAGGAAGTCGGGAACGGGATTTGTCAAGTCCTATGGTACCATTACATACTACCGAGCGGCGTGATCAGTGTTAATGAATGTATTATTGTCCCGTTAAACATACCAAATGTCATAACCAATGTGAGCATGCTATGTGAAAACCATGTACTAAGTATGCTAAGTAAACATACATAGTAGAAATGTTCATGAAATCAATTGTGCCTATATGCTGAGTAAACATATGCAGCAGAAATGTAATGTAAATCAATGTGTCCATATGTTGAGTAAACATATGAAACAAAGTGTCTATGAAATCAATTTGCTAGCATGCTCAGTCAACATACATAGCAAAACATAATTGAAATCGTGTACTATAGGTGTACTAAGTGAACATAGCATATTTATGTCATAAAAAGCAATGAAAGCAAGAAAGTAACAAGTATGCATATGTGTATCACCCCAAAGTATTTGAAAGCCGTAAAAGAGGGGACTAGGTACTCACTTGGGATTGATTATTAGTCTTGAAATAAAGCTTTAAGGATCAAGGAATCAAACGACACCTAATATAGGTAACTACGTTAATAATCGGATCCTAAATCGGGAGATAGGATAGAATGAGGTTCTATAAATCAAATGAGTATTGGAACTCATAGGGTATGATTTAATAGACCTAACATTCTGATTAGAAACTTAACCTAAGTGCTTTTGACCCGTTTCGACTTGTTAAGGTAGTTTAAGCTACTTTAACGCGTCGTTTGCGTAAAACTAAGGTCGAATGGTTATCTATGTCCTATGTTAAGTCTTACATGCCCAATTATGTTTAAATATGTTACTAAATTAGTTTAGATGTCAAAAACTTGATCACATATGTTAAAAATGAGTTTATGCTCAAAAAGGGCATTTTGGTCATTTTTAATGGGCATATAAACGACTTAATGGATAACTAACCAACCTAAGTGATCATAAGGTATAACCTCAGTAGGTTATTCCCTATGCAACTATGATCACTAAATAAGTTTGGTCGGATCCTAATGATCGACCAAACGGGTCGGGTTCGAAAGTCTAAGCAGTTGTCGAGACCGCTTAACTTACGACCCTAAACAAGCACTAAACTAGTAGTGACGAGTTAACCAACCTAAGTGATCATAAGGTATAACCTCATTAGGTTATTCCCTATGCAAGTATGATCACTAAATAAGTTTGGTCGGATCCTAATGATCGACCAAACGGGTCGGGTTCGAAAGTCTAAGCGATTGTCGAGACCGCTTAACTTACGACCCTAAACAAGCACTAAACTAGTAGTGACGAGTTAAACATGTTAAAACATGTTTAACTATGTTAGAAAACTGATTTGATATCAAAACAAAGGGTTTTGATACCCGAAAATAGTTCCGTCGCAAAATGCGCGTAAATACGCATTTTGACCGAAACTTTGACTCGTCACTACGCCTAGTCAACCTCGTAATCAGTAGGTATAATCGCTAAGGATTATAACCATATTGATTATAATCACGTTTCAAAGTTCAATTGAACTTTTCTTTGACTAATTGATGGTCAATTTGTCAATTCTTCCTTGCTTGGACCTTTTGTAAGCTTCTTTCATGCTTGTTTATGCTTTTCAAGCATGAAAGTCAAACAGTGTTTAACTTTCTGCTTTGACCGTGATTTGGTCAACAAAAAGTTCGTTTGAACTTTGCAATGTGAGCGTAATCACGATGGTTATAGTCCCTTGTGACTATACCTACTGATTACAACGTCGATTAGTCGAAGTAGCGAGTCAAAGTTTCGGTCAAAATACGTTTTTATGCGTATTTTGCATCGAACCTATTTTCGGGTATCAAAACACTTTGTTTTGATATCAAACTTGTTTTCAAACTTAGTTAAACATGTTTAACTCCTCACTTTTAGTCTAGTGCTTGTGTAGGGTCGTAAGTCAAGCGGTCTTGACAACCGCTTAGACTTTCGAACCCGACCCGTTTGGTCGATCGTTAGGATCTGACCAAGCATATATTGTGACCATAGTTGTATAAGGAATAACCTTCCAAGGTTATACCTTATGGTCACTTAGTTTAATTAGTTGTTATGATAGGTGGTTTATTTGCCTTAGGAAAATGACCAAAATGCCATTTTCCTGCATAATTTGATTTTAAGCATATGTAACCTAACTTTTGTCACTTAAACTGATTATGCAAAATATTTAAACATGTTAGGGCATATAATACTTGTCATAGGACTAGTTAGGCGTCTCGAAAGCGCATTCGCGCGAATGACACGTTAAAGTAGCGTAGACTACCTTAAAGGATCATAACGGGTCGTAAGCACTTAGGATAGGTTCTGATTTAGAATGTAGGCATTGTTAAACCATATCACATGAGTTCGAATACTCATTTGGTTTACGAGACCTCATTCTATCCGAGCTTCCGATTTAGGTGTCGATTATTAACTTAGCGATTCAATTACTAGGTGCTACTTGAATTCCTTGGTTTACCCGAGCATTGATAGTTCATTAGATCAAGGATACTTGCAATTCAATGTGAGTATATAGTTCCCCTATTTTACTATTTTTGATTGTTTTGGGGTGATTCATATGTGTTAAACGATTTCGATGCTTTCAACGATGATTTCAAAAACGAATACTATGGTTTATATAAAACAAGAACGATTTCGATAATGTGAACGAACTTTTTGGACGTATTTACATAACGAATGACACTCATTAGCTTTGGCTGAGCCTACCAGTATTAGGTTATGGTACCATAGCATCTGACAAATCCCGTTATCGGACTGCCACCATGGTTATGTATGGGGGTTATGTGGGTAACGACTGAACCTGATGATTGTTAACTTACCCTTTGGTGGTTTGTTCATACGAGTTGAACGATGGACGAGTTACGAAGGTTTGAATGTTATAAGCGAGATGATCAAAATTTAGTTTTCCCAATTAAAACGAGAACGATTTTGAACGATTGAACATTTTTGAACGATTGAACGATTGGAACGATTGAACGATTTAAACGATTTAAATGAGTTAAACGAATTGAACGAACGATTGGTTTTTGGTATGTGATTGAATAACGGGACAGGTGTAATGTGATAAGAGCATGGTAGATACACCGCTTGTACTTCTTATATATATATATAAGTTCTTTTATCATATTATATTCCGTATCGTTATTTAGTTCACTTGGGCGAACGATTTTAGAATGATGACACACAACGATGTTTACTAAACGATATAAACCATACGAGTTTTATTACGAGAACGATTTACAATTTGGTTTACTTAAACAAATGTTTTGGGTTAAGATTCATGGCAACGAGATTTTATAAACTATAACCAACTTATTTTGAGTTTGTTAATCATATTGCAATATCAAACTATTTTCAAAACAAGGTTCTCAATTATCAACTCTTGTAGTCAAACGAGGTATTGCACATGTAAACGAGCCATGATTCCGACACTCTAACAAAACCAATGTGCTCGCCGGCATTTCTTTGCTGACTTTATTTTCGCATATGTTTCAGGTGGTGTTGAATGATGTTGATTGCGACTAGGATGCATGCTCACTTAGGACTGGACAAGGCCGTAGTGACTTAATAACGATGATAGTCGAAATGTGAACTTGTTTGTTTTCACTTTAAGACAATGTAAATGTTTAATAATTCAATAGGACGAAACTTTTGAATCCATGGTTCTCAAACAATAATTCTGTCTCTCCACTCCCCGACGTTTCCGCCTCAGTTTCGTTGTTTTACGCGGTCGGGGTATGACAAAAATTGCCTTGGAATAAATGTTCATGCAGCATTTGATGAGATAGAAATCCAAAGAGCTGAGGCTCGAAGGATGGAGAAAGAGAAAAGAGATGCTGAGGAAGCTACAGAAGCATTAAAAGATAAAGGAAGGGGTGTCTTTGTTGATACTGAAGAGATTCTTGGGTCGTCAAGTCAACAAGAGCAGTCACAACCTGATGCTGTGGTAAATATTTCAAATGTTGCTGATGTTGAAATGAAAGATGCAGAGGTTGAGGTCAATGCAGCAGAAATTGAGGTGAATGTTGCAGAGAATGAAGGTAATAATGATCTTGCTATTGTTCCTATACCGCCATTTACTCTAGTTGGTAAGTCAAAAGAAGTGGTTTATAGCAAAGAAGTTAGTCTTCGAAGAATTGAAGTTGAACGTCGTCGTCTAAAAGCTAAGTTGAAAAAAATTGAAATTGATGATGATGATGAAGAATTGAATGATTGGTTTGGTGATGATGATGATGATGACGACGACGATCACCAAGATGATAAAGACGATAAAGATGATAAAGGTGATGATAAAGGCAATGATGATGATGATCAAGATGGTGCTAGTGGTTCTTTGATTGTGAAACCATCAGATCTAGTCAAGTTGAGGATTTTCCTGAATGATGAGAAGAATGAGGAACGAGATGAAGCTCAACATCAGGGGGAGTCTACCTCTGGATCTAAACATGCTGGTCTTAATAGGTATTCTCTAACACTCCGAAAGTTATTTATCTTAATCATACTGAAGAGGAGGGAGAGTTAGTAGAAAACTGTATGAGGGAGTCTATGTTGGAAACTTTGGATAAGGAAGATGATAAGTTCAAGTTTGATATCGAAGAAGAAATTCCAGCAACTCCATTTCGTGAATATGTGTTCAAATTTGTGAATGAGGCATATAATTTTGATGATGTGATCATTGAAGAGGGAACAAATTCTGACCAGGATGTTCCATTCTATTATACTGGTCTGGATGATGATTTTCCTACCTTTGATGAGTTGTTTCGATAGCATAATGAAGATGAACTTCGAAGGAAAGTGGCTGAGAAGATCTCTAAAGATGGTATTCCGGAGACAATTTCAAAAGAAGATCTTCGAGAAGAAAAGAAGAAATGGTTTAGGGCAATGCCGGAAGAGAGGAAGTTTAGGAAGTCGTTGAAGTTCTTCACCAGACATCCAGACAAATCGCTTGGAGACATCTTGTCTTGGGGCTACTTGGAAGATTTAAAAGTTTATGCAATCAAGCATGAGTTTGGTGTTCAGTACTTTGAATTTCTTCAGGATATAAAGACTCTTCTGTGGTGGGATGTTGAAGAGTTGGTGAAGACGAAGAACATAAAGCAATACTATTATGGTCCTGAAGTGAAATGTCATGAACAAAGGTTGTGGAATTATATCAAACAACAAGCCAAGTTGAATGTTCTAGATTGGAAACCACAACAACCTAAACAGATAGTGAAGATTGATCCAATCACAGGAGAGAAAGATATCACACTACACGTCAAATGTCCAAGGTGTTTGAAGAACATACCTCTAAGAGAAATGGAACAAGATTTCTATAAAGACTTCAAAGGCTGGATCTTCAATCCAAGTACGTGTGAGGCGGTGATAACTCTGTTAGATGGGAAAACAGACGACTGGATGCACACTCATGTTCTTGATCCGATGTGGCTTGTTAACTGTTCGAAAAAAGATATAAAGTGTCTCTTCTTCAACACGATTGTTTATAATGAAGTTGACAAACATCAAGCACAAAGGTACCAGAAGTTGGTGAATGTCTACTTTGCAAAGGATATTAACTCGGGTCGTTACTGGGAATCTAAGTGGAGAAACCTCGAGTTAGAAGAATTTCTAAACAAAGAACGGTATAACGAAAAATGGAAAAGAAGATGGCTGACGTTGCTAAGCGTGCAAGATGGAGATTGGGATTGGAAAAGCCTATGACTGATTAAACTCCAATTGAGAAAGAAGAACGAAAGATTCCTAGGTGGTCGAAAGCTAGATATGGTGATAGAGTATATAGAGAATGGTGGATCAATGTGGGGAGACCTTTGAGACAAAGAATGTTGGAAGAGCGCAAAGAAGAAAGAAGAAGGAAGGCAAAAGAACGAAGACGCAACAGGAAGGCGTGATGAAGACTATACAGGAAGAAAGAATGCAGCTACATCCAAGGGGGGGTCTGTAGATGCATATGCTTGTAGCTTTCGTATGTATCGAGTCTATATTTACCTGTTTGTGGTCTATGTATAGTTTAATGTATGTTTTGTGTTATATCCGGGATGAAACATGGTATAAGTATGTTTTATAAGTCCATCCAGACGGATGGTGTCCATCCGGCCATCTGGACGGATGGGTTAGATAGGTTTCATCCGGATGGCTTCGCCTATAAATAGGTGGTCATTGTTCCTCATTTGCAACAGTTGTCTTGACGCCTCTGGCGAAGCCTTGCTCATTTTTCTCTGGATCATGTACAAGCTGTTACTATTAATGAGAATGAAGATGTTAAACGGTGTCTGTGTTGTATTTCTTTCACCTACTACAATTTTAGATTCCGCATGATCTTGTAGCTGCTAATCCGGTCTGAGCGCATTCGAGCAACCGAACTCCCGGTCCTCACATGTTGTTAAGAACATTCTGAAGTATCTGAGAAGAACTAAAGATATGTTCTTAGTATTTGGAGGAGTAGAAGAAGAGCTCATTATAAGATGTTACACTGATGCCAGTTTCAAACTGACCGAGATGACTCTCGCTCACAATCAGGTTTTGTATTCACTCTAAATGGAGGAGCTATCTCATGGAAGAGCTCCAAGCAGAGTGTGGTGGCGGATTCAACCACCGAATCTGAATATATAGCCGCATCAGATGCTGCAAAGTGTGACATATGTGCTTGTGTAATCATTGTACAACTCCGAACAATTCATATATCAATAAATCAATGTGTTTTGATCCCAATATTTGTTTATTTATGTTTGATATTTTACACGTTTTGATTTTTGTTCGATTTTAAACTCTATATCGCTTTCTGAAAAGTTTTACGCAGACTGATGCATAAACGTAATCAGTTTAATGCGACAAACACTCCGGAACAGCAACATAAACTAAACATACCTTAAATAACCTTTACATAACTTAGAAATAAGTTTTGAAGGGTTTGGTATGGCAAAAACAAGTTTATTTGCTCACATGGACTATTTGCGTCAAACTACAAAAGTTTGTCGTTTCGTAAGGCAACGTACATTCCGGAACATGATCATAAGCTAAACATACCATAAATAGCCTTAACATAGCTTAGAAATAAGCTTTGAGGGGTTCGGTATGCGAAAATACGCTTATTTGATCGACAGGGACTAAAAGCGTCAAAAACTGCGTAAGTTTGCATTTACGCGCATATCTTACGTTCTGACCACATCCGTACATCCAAAAAAATTTGCAGTCACAAAAATATTTTATTTTAGTGATAGGAATGCAAAAATACCATTCGTCGCTTAATTTGGATCATTTTCGCGTCCGTTCGAGTTTCGTCGTAATTAGCCGAATAACGCGACCGTACGACCAAACGAACCGACATCCGTGATATTTCCAAGCATATTTCAAGTCCCCTATACTTTAACGTCCTTGTAGAGCCTTGAAAATGGCCTAACAGAGGTTAAATACGTCAAATATGCATGTATGTGTGTGCAGGGACTAAACATGTAAATTTTGAAACTGTTGCTGCTCTCGCGCCGCGCGACGGCCAGGAGGCCATTTTTCGTGCCACGCGACAGCCCCCTATTGACAGAATGTTTGTTTTTCAGCTGCAGCTTGTTTCTTAGGGGCTTCCATGCAAATTTCTTTGTTTTGGGCACCAAGTAAACACCTCTCCAAGTATTGCAAGATGACCATAACACTTGTAGGGTCAAGATTTATTGCTTGGGCAATACACAAACACATGTAATGATCCTACAACACTTCCACAAGTATAAATAGCCTTGATTTCCATTGCACTCATTTCTCATTTCCATTCTTTCTTCTCTCTTGGACTCTAAGTGGAGGCTACCCTCTTTGGAAGCCACCTACCTGAGTTCTTCTAGTTCAATCTTTCAGCCATTAGAGCCTTGTAAGTGTTCTTTCGTAGCTTAGTTATTATTTTCAGCTATTTAAAGCTGAAAGTCAAAGAGTTTGACTAACAGTTTGAGTTTCGGTTTTGACCATCAATTGGTCAAATCAAAGTTCAATTGAACTTTGCAACGTGATCGTAATCACGATGGTTATAATCCCTAGCGATTATACCTACTGATTACCACGTTGACTAGTCGTGGTGACGAGTCAAAGTTTCGGTCAAAATGCGCATTTACGTGCATTTTACGACGGAACTATTTTCGGGTATCAAAACACTTTGTTTTGATACCAAATCAGTTTTCTAACTTATTTAAACATGTTTTAACATGTTTAAATCGTCACTACTAGTTTAGTGATTGTTTAGGGTCGTAAGTCAAGTGGTCTAAACAACCGCTTAGACTTTCGAACCCGACCCGTTTAGTCGATCATTAGGATCCGACCAAACATATTTAGTGATCATAGTTGTATAGGGAATAACCTACTGAGGTTATACCTTATGGTCACCTTGTTTGGTTAGTTATTCGTTAAGTCGTTATTATGCCCATTAAAAATGACCAAAATGCCCTTTTAGAGCATAAATTCATTTCTAACATATGTAATCAAATTTTTGACATCTAAACTGATTTAATAACATATTTAAACATGTTTGGGCATGTAAGACTTAACAAATGACATAAATAACCATCCGACGTTAGATTTACGCAAACGACTCGTTAAAGTAGCTTAAACTACCTTAACGAGTCAAAACGGGTCAAAAGCACTTAGGATAACTTTCTAATCAAAATGTTAGGTCTATTAAATCATGTTATATGAGTTCCAATACTCATTTGATTTATAGAACTTCATACTATCCTATCCTCCGGTTTAGGATCCGATTATTAACATAGTTACCTATATTAGGTGATGTTTGATTCCGTGATCCTTGAAGCTTTATTTGGTCTTAATTCCAAGACTAATAAGCAATCCCAAGTGAGTATATAGTCCCCTCTTTTACCGCTTTCAAATATTTTGGGGTGAAACACTTGTGCTTACATGTTACTTTCATGCTATCATTGCTTTTTATGACATATACATGCTATGTTCACCTAGTACACATATAGTACATGATTTCAGTTATGTTTTGCTATGTATGTTGACTGAGCATGCTAGCACATTGATTTCAAAGTCACTTTTGTTGCATATGTTTACTCAGCATATGGACACATTGTTTTACATTACATTTCTGCTGCATATGTTTACTCAACATATGGGCACATTGATTTCATGAACATTTCTACTTTGTATGTTTACTTAGCATACTTAGTACATGGTTTTCACATAACATGCTTACATTGGTTATGACATTTGGTATGTTTAACGGGACAATAATACATTCATTTACATTGATCACGCCACTCGGTAGTATGTAATGGTACCATAGGACTTGACAAATCCCGTTCCCAGCTTCCTAGGTTTGTTTGGAAGTAGGGAATGACAGATTCCGAAATCATTTTTGATAAACCTTTGATTCGTTTAAGGGTTTATCCGACAGTCTCAAGGCTTGAATGTATGAGATAAACATTACTGCATAAATGTTTGTAACAATAAAGCATTGGTTTTACAAAACATAACTTTTGATTTAAACTTAGGTTTATTCAAAGACATTGTTTTGTACATTTTACATATGGGATTGAGTAAATATATTTTATTCACCATACATGACATTTGTTTACACATTGACATTATACATATGGTTTGAGTAGATACTTTTTACTTGCCATACATAACATTTGATTATACAAGACATGGTTTACATTTGACATTTGGACATTGTTTACATATAAACATTTTGACATTGGTTTAAACAAGACATTTTTGGTGGTTATTGATAAGTGATTTAAATAATGAGGCGTGTGTAATATGATAAAAGCATGGTGGATACGCCGCTGGTACTTCCTATATATAAGTGCTTTTATTATATTACATATCGTAACGTTATCTAAACCACTTCGACAAAGACATGATACATTTTATACAAAGACACGACATTGTTTTACAAATGACATATTTTATACAAATTCATTTTTACTTGGTTATTTATTTAACCATGCATTATTCTTTTATATCATCTGATTTTCATATGATTTTATAAAAGAAAACATTTTTAAAGATTCATGACTACTTTTTGTTAAACACTTCTTTTAACTACAAGTCATGAATTCTTCATCAACAAAACTTATGTATCTCACAGGCATTTTTATGCTGACGTACCTATTTTCACATGTGTTTCAGGAGCTAATGTTTGATGATGATTGTGCTACACTTAGGCAGACTCGGACCTTAGTGACTTAAAAGACAGTTTAATTATGTTATGTTTTCGTTAATCCCAAGACAATGTAAACATTAATTCTAATAAAACCAAATCTTTAAATACCATGGTTGTGAAACAATAATTCTGTCGCTCCACTCCCTGACGTTTCCGCCGTGGTTTGTTGTTTTACGCGGTCGGGGTGTGACACAAAGGAAGCTGCTTGGATGAAGAAATTCATAACCGACCTCGATGTGGTTCCAAGCATTAAGAAACCCATCGAGATATTCTGTGATAACACAGGTGTTATTACTCAAGCCAAAGAGCCCAGATCTCATCACAGCGCCAAGCACATTCTAAGAAAGTTCCACTACATACGGGAAATTGTGGAACGTCGAGACATTGTGATAAGCAAAGTGAACACAGATCAAAACCTATCAGACCAGTTTACTTAGCCCATGACTCAGGACAAGCATGATCAGCACATGGGTGCTATCGGGATTAGATTAGCTAGCTATATGTTTTGATTTAGTATTTGGATGTACGAACTTTTAACAGTTGTACTTTTGAATTCACTGTTGATTTACTGGCTAAATGACATTCTGAATCTTATAACTGTGTTCGATTTTAATATGTTTAATCCATGAATCTTGCATTCTAAACTATCCTTGGTCCGTCAAACTCGTGGGAACGATTCTGAATTAAGACTATTCTGACTTTGAACTCAAGGAGTTGACTTCCAAATTCACATACCTCATTGAGAATGGCGTTGGATATAACTCGCATCAAATCATCTTCATGGATCTTAGTCATAAGATGATTTGATATTGGTATACTCATTTAGTATCCTTTGACCTAAGATACATATTAGATCTTCTGTTTACCAAGGAATATTCTTTGATTAGTGTCAATGGTTGTCGCGTAACTGCCACTTATAAAGGCTTTAACTGGGAATAGTTCTGAAGTTCAGTGGGAGTTGTATGTTGTTGATATAGGATTCTATACTCTTACATGATATGTAACAATTAGATATTGTGGCGCCCACGTTGATTCAAATCGGTGAAGTGTAAGGCCTTACCCAAACTTACTGTGTGTTTATTCGGACCACTTTGACTCTTGATCGATAACAATAATAATTGAACACCATATGAAGATGAACCTAATCCATGTCTCATTGATTCAATATATGTCTTTTACATAATGGATGAATGACAACAATTACCATAAGTCTATTATCTTGCAATAGTAAGTTGTTGCTAATGGCAATGTGTTATGGTTAATGACTTTAAAGTGTCATACCTTGTTGGGGCAGCCATGTGCAGCTAGAGCGCCGCTGACTGTCTGCGTTGATGATTTTATCGAAGGTCGTCCAAGTGGGAGATTGTTGGATTTATATGTACGGGTTCGATAAGTCAACGTTGTTGACCGAGCTATGACCCGTAAAACTTACACCTTGGGCAACAAACATTAAATCCACTTAACTTGGTTAACTGGTTACCACGAACAATTAACGGAACGAAATATATAATTATCTAGAATAATTATATATCCACAAGAAACTGGATTTATTATTTATTCGGGTTATAAATAATATAACGTTTAATTACTTATATAATTAAACTTTGTTTTTCGGGCTTCGTATTACGTCTGGGCTTGAACTTATTATATTGGGTTTTGAGGGCTAAGAGATAATTAGAGATGATTAGTAGGGTTATTATAGGTAATCTAAATATATATTACTGTATATATTAACTCAGTCATCTTCTGTTGGTGCATACATCTGTCGACTTTGTCTTATATCGAGTCTCGGGTTCGTTGTGGATTTAAACAAGTGTGACATCATAATGATGACATCACAATACAATACACACATGAAGACAAAACAAAATATAGTTTATGTTGACCGTTTGAATGTGTTGTTAGTTTGAAGTGTGTAACCGTTTGTAGAGATCACCGTTTGAAAGTGGTGACCGTTTGAAGCATGGTATGCCATCTTCAAACGGTCAGGGTCTTGTCCTATAAATACCCTTCAAACGAAGTGCTGCCGAAGTGTTGTCAGGTTGTAATACGTTACGAAATCAATCATAGAACAGTTTAGTGAGTAAATCTAGCTGAATTGCACTCTACACGTCTGTTTCCGCCTTTCTTGTTGAGATAAACTCTTCTGAACGACTCGTTTGGGTCAGAAAACGATCCTAGAAGTGGTATCAGAGCTCAGGAGGAAGAGTTCATACCAATTCAGCCGCTAATTCTGATTTTCTACACCTTCTTTCAAAATTGAACAGTTTTTCATGGTTAAAATCGGCTCAAACTTTTACAATGCGTGCGTAATTGTGTTTTAACAAACCCTTGAGAATATCAGTTCAAAATTCGATGTAAAAGTGGTAAAAATGGCTTAAAAACTGGTGTCCATTTGAACGAGTCCAGCGCCTGACCGTTTGAAAACTGCCTGACAGTTTGAAATCAGCACCTGTCCGTTTGAAATTGATCTTGACCGTTTGAAATTTGCACCCTACCGTTTGAAACTGCACCTGACCGTTTGAAACTGCCACCTTACCGTTTGAAATTGGGCATGTCCGTTTATAAATAATGGGTTAACCGTTTGAAGCTAACATGACAGTTTAAAACATGGTTACCGTTTGAAAGTGTTTCAGTATTTCACGTGATTGTTCATTGAATATTGTGTAACATTTTACGAGGTGTCAGAATGTTGGAAAAGAAATCATCTGTTTGTGTCAGTTGGTAACGTGATTGTTTGGTTCAAGAAATTGCATGTGATAATAGAAAGTGTTGACATTTGCATGTGAACTAGTCGCCAGAAATAATTCTGGTGTCAGTCAACTCATGTGATTAATATCTGTGTTCAATGTATCGGTCCAATTAGATTGTTTTGAAATTAGTGTTGTCGGTTTATGATGGTTGCACATGTAATGTTGTTGGCCAAATCATATTCATTGAAAAATTGAAGAAGTCAGACTAGTGGGTTATTTGGCCCAATCACAATCAAAGGAATTTATAATTTGAGGCCCAATCAATTTGAGATTAAATGTGTTTTGATTAAAAATCATTACACTTTGTGGTATCCATCTATCAATCAGTCACGTAGTTTGGATCCTGTTTGCTTGAAGTCAGATTCTAAGTTCATCTGAATCTCAGTTCACAAGAGGTGGTTCGGTCAGTTTGTATTCGATCTCATTGCAGGTCGTGTGGTTTAGCCAGGTCACTGGAAAAGGTCGTTTGAGTTTGTTCCGGGTCATAGCATGTCACACCCCGAAATATCAGAGCATTGGCGTGACTGGACTGGTATCTTCATTGCACAGCGGAAGCAAATAATCTAAGTCTTTTAGAAGATGAACGCCACTAAGTACTCGACTCTTCATGGTTCTCCTATTCCAACCGTGCCTTGTCTTAGAAATGCAACCTGAGAAAGAAACATGCGAAAAATCAACATAAAGTTGAGCGAGTTCATAGTTTGTTTGTAAAAGATTTGAAATAAATCTTTTTGAATAACCGGTTTTTGATGTTTTGTTGAGAAAATGTACTTAAAGTCATTTTCTTATCGAGTTACTTGAAACTTTGTATGAAAACATAGTTTGTGTCATGTATAAATCAAGTTTTCATGTATAATTCAAGTATTCATGTGTACACCAAGTACTTTATGTATAATTCTAATTTTCTTGAGTACCCTACGTACTTCAAGTTCTTATGTATAATTCTAATCTTCTTGAGTACCCCACGTACTTCAAGTTCTTATGTATAACTCTAATCTTCTTGAGTACCCCACGTACTTCAAGTATAATTCCCGTTTTCTTGAGTACCCCACGTACTTCAAGTATTTATCAAGTTTTAGTATGGTATGAATTTCATGTAATTAAAGTATTCCTGTAAATATCAGGATTGTTAATGGGTTGCAAGGCCATTAACATGTGGCACGACATAGGAAGTCACCAAACCTAAGGCATTTAATTGGTATATTCTGAGACACAAAAGCACTACTCGATTCTCGCCCCGACCGAGTGTGAGGCTGCCAGGCACCCGTTAGATCTAACCTTTTGTTCTGCGGTCTAAGTATGTACACGATTAATGGTGCTTCTGTACCCTATTCGTGACACTATTTCTCATAACGCATCCTACTTGGTTCTCGTTCTCACCAAGCGCGTTTCTTGTTATCATTTCTCATAACGCATCCTTCTTGGTTCTCGTCCTCACCAAGTGCGTTTCTTATTATCATATATTTTCATACCATAACTCATGTATTTTTAAACTCTTGTATTTGTGTTTTCTCGTAGTTTAGAAAACTAGAATTCGTGCGTATGCACATTTCAAAAGAAAAATACGCTTGTTTGAAAAACCGGTATAAAACATAAGCTTTTCGTAAACCATTTGTGTCAGTTAAAACTTGCTTGTAAAATGGTTTAGAAATATGTATTTCTTGTATGCTTTGCAAAAAGTGCATGTCTTTCCACCCCAAAAACATTTGGAAAATGTAAAACCGTAAAAAGGTGGGGTTATGAACTCACCTGAATATTCCTGTGTAAAGCTAGCTATATACGACTTCGCGATGTCGTTTCCAAGACTTGACTTGCTAGCGTGAATTCTACAATATTCCTAACATGGAATATCTAATAAGTTTCTAATTAATGCGGTAACTAATCTACGTGTTACCGAGCTCTACCGAATCGTTGATCGAACGATTTGACGGTAAACAGTTAACTTAATGTAAATGACTAAGTTAAACTGCCGCGAGAAGTCGTTTGTGTATGTAGGAATATTCGTATGAAAGTAATATATAATAAACTTGTATTATATATATTACGTCTTGTGTATATTTGCCCAAAATATATGTATATGCCGTTTCGGCGTTTGTAATAAATATAAAATATCATATTTATTTTGCGATAGTATCATCGAGTAGTTCAAAGTTTGAAATAAATATAAAACTATATTTATTTTTAAAAACGAATCCACGTTGTACGATGTTTGAAATAAATAGATAAGTTATATCTATTTTATAAAAGAATCGTTGTTTTTGTTTGACGTTCGAAATAAATATAATAACTATATTTATTTGTTGTCGAAAGAAACTTTATATTGGTATCTCGTTTTTATAAAAGTCGCTCAAAAACACGTTTTGTTTTATAATAAAACTCGTTTTATTTTACGGGTTTTCTCGAAAAACGGGCAGAGTTTCCTCTGTTTTTTGACGCCCCGACAACACAAGTTGTTGTTATTTTTCAAGATTCAACAATTAATCAATCAAATTCAACCAATATAATCAATTTATATGAACGAAATGATAAATCAATGTATACTTTAACTATCGGTTCGAGCTCGTTTTCGCGTATAAATAAAAATCAATAATTAAATATAATTAGAAATTCCGCGTCGATTAGGCTTTACCGAACTAGCGTTGACTTCTGTTGACCGCCTGTTGACTGGTGGTGACCCGAGTTGACTCGGGTTTGACCGAGTTGACTCGGTGAGTTGACCCGACTCGCTTTAAAACTGACCCGAACTGACTTGCCCACTGCTGACCCGAAGATCGAGGTTCGACCCGTTTGCCGTCTTTGACCGAGCCGAGACTGAACCGAGGCTAACCCGAAGCTCGAATCTGGACCCAATACTTGAACATCAACATAACATTATCATCATCATCGGTCTTCATAGAAAGAAAATGGGGAGAAGGTTTACCGGAACTTTTGTCGGACCGAACCGAAGACCTCCGCTACCGCTGGTTCTCTCTCGCTTGGACGGTCTTTCTCTCTCGTCTCTATCTTCTCCACTGACCACCACCGGATCAAGACTTGGACCGCCGGTCCGAGACATGGACTGCCGGTTCTCTGTTGTTGACCACCGGTCCGAGACATCGACTGCTGGTCCGTGACGCCTACCGCCGCTCACCACCACCACCTCCGGTCTTCTCTCTCTCCTCGCCGTCTCTCTCTCTCTCTCTTCGTTCCGTCCTGTTGCAGCCGCCACACGCCACCACCATCTGGTGGTGGCTGCCGAATAGCAGAAGACAGAAGGGGGGGGGGGTCTGGTGAGTTCGTGATGCGGTGTGATTTACCAGTAAAGCGACGGCCGGAATCCGGTTTGTCGCCGGCGAAGTTCCAACGGGGAGGAAGATGGTGTGGTGGGAGCTCCTGTGGTGTGCGGTTACTTGTATATGTTAAGGTTTCTCACAAGAAGTGTAGATGAGGAGGATGGTGTCTGCAAGGTGAAATCGAGAAGGAGGGAGATGATTTTTGAGTGGGTTTATTGAGAATAAGGTTCTCAAACCTTTTGTATGTGTGTGGGTTTGGATGTGCAGACAACAAAAGGGAAGTGGGTATTAATAGAGTGGAGAGATGGATATTGTCTTTTATGTATTCAGTCTACATTCAGGTCAAAGGTTATATCCTTTGAAACATGATCTCTAGAAGATATTAGTATAGATTTTATAAGATTTTCAAATATTTTGTAGAGATTTACTATAGATTGTGTAAATCTTGTAGATATTGTCAGGATTCTATTGAGATTTTATAGGATTTTTAAGGAATGACCTAGTATTTTATGTGCAGGTTTAGGCTTGTGGGTGTTGGGCTTAGGCCCAGGGCCCACAAGCCCATCTCATGTGTAAGTGGCCCGTAGTTCCTACGAGACCCGATATCGCAACTCAAACTCCATGAGCATAAAATATTCGTAGAAAATCCGTGTTCGTCGGCGTCGTCAGTTTTTCGTACGGTATCAGTCCGTTGTCATTTGTTGTTCCGCAGATTCCACTCGAATCTTCATACGCGTACTGTAGAGTCGGATAAGCGTTCCTAGGCACCCCAAAGGCCTAATTAAGTTGATTTATGTTGTAATCACTATTTATTATTGCGTTAATCTCCTGTTAATCGCGTAATTAAGAGCCGTAAATTACCGGTTGTCACATAGCAGTCTGCACAGTGTGTCAACTTTCAATCTGCACAGAATTTTCACCAGTTTGAGTACCAGTCTTATTCTGTTATTTGATAATTCTTTAAACTGATTGTATTTTGTTTGTTTGTTTGTCAGGTGATACAGGTGCTTCACTAGGTAAACCAGTTCATTTGAAAGCTTGTGTGAGAAATCTTTCGATACCGAATTATGGACAACGATTTTTACAACGCGTTTGCTACTCCAACTACTCCGGCTTCTATTGCTCAGAATATGAACTTGGAAAATGAAACTGGGACATCACAGAAACCGCCAAAGCTCTTAGATATTGATGATTACAATGGTTGGTCTGAACGGTTTGGAAATTGTGTTGAAGCTTATCACTTGGATGCATAGGATCACACTGAAGAACCATATGAAAAACCCACAAGAAATGGTATTCAGTTAACAGTCAGAGAAATGAGTGCTGATGAGAAAAAGAAATATAGAGATGAGAAATTGATGGTGAGTCTGTTACAGCAAGCAATCAAAGAGGACATTCTGATTTTGCTTCAACATGATGGAAGTGCTTATTCGATCTAGACTGAATTGGAAGCAAAATCTGTAGGAAGCGATGATATGCTTAAAAACAAAATGTCACTCATGAAGAAAGAATTT
>JARYGA010043040.1:0-26879 GCA_030545235.1 Helianthus tuberosus
AAAAAAGGCGTAAGGGTCACAATGGTGTAAAACGAAAATGGGATATACCAGGCTAGGATTCGAGTTAGAGGAACAAGGGCCAAACCAACCACTCAAGAATGGAATTGTCGAGCGAAAACACTTGACAACCTCCTGGAAGCAGCTTTTCTTGCCACCAGACCTTTCTCCATCAATTAGGAGACAGATGCCGTTACTAAACACATTCCTTAAATTGTAGTTTTTTTGAGTGTTTATTTTTTGGGGGTCTAATCCGCATATATATCACCATTGCTCTTGATTTTCTTGACAGTATATCATTTAAATGTCAACATATACATGTGTGATTAAGTTTACAAAGATTTTTCAATGATGAGAACCTCGATTAGAGAGTAAAAAAGGCGTAACGTTCACATTGGTGTAAAACTAATATGGGGTATACCGGGCTAGGATTCGAGTAACAGGAACAACGGCCAAACCAACCACCCAAGAAGGGAATCATCGTGCGAAAACACTTGACAACCTCCTGGAAGCAGATTTTCCTTTCTCCATCAATTAGGAATCTAATACTGTCACTAAACACATTACTTAGATTGTAGACATTTTTTGAGTGTTTATTTTTTGGTGTCTAATTCGCATATATATCCCCATTTCTCTTGATTTTCTTGACCGTATATCACTTAAATGTCAACATATACACCTGTGATTTAGTTTACGAATATTTTTCAATGCCGAGAACCTCGATCAGAGAGTAAAAAAGACATAAGGTTCACAATGGTGTAAAACTAAAATGGGATATACCGGGCTAGGATTCGAGTTATAGGAACAAGGGCCAAACCAACCATTCAAGTATGGAATCGTCGAGCGAAAACACTTGACAACCTCTTGGAAGCAGCTTTTCGTGCCCCTAGACCTTTCTCCATCAATTAGTAATCTGATGCCGTTACTAAACACATTCCTTAAAATGTAGCCATTTTTTGAGTGTTTATTTTTTGGTTTCAAATCCGCATATATATCACCATTGCACTTGATATTCTTGACTGTATATTTCTTAAATTTCAACATATACATGTGTGATTTAGTTTACGAACATTTTTCAATGCCGAGAACCTCGATCAGAGAGTAAAAAAGGCTTAAGGTTCACAATGGTGTATAACTAAAATGGTATATACCAGGCTTGGATTCGAGTTACAGGAACAAGGGCCAAACCAACCACCCAAGAATGGAATCGTCAAGTGAAAACACTTGACAACCTCCTGGAATCAGCTTTTCTTGTCACTAGACATTTCTCCATCAATTAGGAGTCTGATGCCGTTACTAAACACATTCCTTAAATTGTAGCCATTTTTTGAGTGTTTATTTTTTGGTGTCTAATCATCATATATATCACCATTTCTCTTGATTATCTTGAATGTATATCTCTTAAATGTCAACATATACATGTGTGGTATAGTTTACGAAGATTTTTCAATACCGAGAACCTCAATCAGAGAGTAAAAAAGGCGTAAGGTTCACCATGGTGTAAAACTAAAATGGGATATACCGGGATAGGAATCGAGTTACAGAAACAAGGGCCAAACCAACCATCCAAGTATGGAATCGTCGAGCGAAAACACTTGACAACCTCCTGGAAGCAGCTTTTCGTGCCCCTAGACCTTTCTCCATCTATTAGTAATCTGATTCCGTTACTAAACACATTCCTTAAAATGTAGCCATTTTTTGAGGGTTTATTTTTTGGTGTCAAATCCGCATATATATCACCATTGCTCTTGATTTTCTTGACTGTATATCTCTTAAATGTCAACATATACACGTGTGATTTAGTTTACGAAGATTTTTCAATGCCGAGAACCTCGATCAGAGAGTAAAAAAGGCGTAGGTTCAAAATGGTGTAAAACTAAAATGGGATATACCAGGCTAGTATTCGAGTTACAGGAACAAGGGCCAAACCAACCACCCAAGAATGGAATCGTCGAGCGAAAATACTTGACAACCTCCTGGAAGCAGCTATTCTAGCCACTAGACCTTTCTCCATCAATTAGGAATCTGATTCCGTTACTAAACGCATTCCTTAAATTGTAGCCATTTTTTTAGTGTTTATTTTTTGTTGTGTAATCCGCATATATATAACCATTGCTCTTGATTTTGTTGACTCTATATCTCTTAAATGTTGACATATACACGTGTGATTCAGTTTACGAAGATTTTCAAATGCCGAGAACCTTGATAAGAGAGTAAAAAAGGAGTAAGGTTCACATTGTTGTAAAACTAAAATGGGATAAACCGGGCTAGGGTTCGAGTTACAGGAACAAGGGCCAAACCAAACACCCAAGAATGAAATTGTTGAGCAAAAACACTTGACAACCTCCTGGAAGCAGCTTTTCTTGCCACCAGACCTTTCTCCATCAATTAGGAGCCTGATGCCGTCACTAAACACATTCCTTAAATTGTAGCCATTTTTTGAGTGTTTATTTTTTGGTGTCTAATCCGCATATATATCACCATTGATCTTGATTTTCTTGACTGTATATCTTTTAAATGTCAACATATACACGTGTGATTTAGTTTACCAAGAATTTTCAATGCCGAGAAACTCGATCAGAGAGTAAAAAAGACGCAACGTTCACAATGGTGTAAAACTAAAATGGGATATACCGGGCTAGGATTCGAGTTACGGGAACAAGGGCCAAACCAACCACCCAAGAATGTAATCGTCGAGCGAAAACACTTTACAACCTCCTGGAAGCAGCTTTTCTTTTCTCCATCATTTATGAATCTGATGTCGTCGCTAAACACATTCCTTAAATTGTAGCCATTTTTTGAGTGTTTATTTTTTGGTGTCTAATCCGCCTATATATCACAATTGCTGTTGATTTTCTTGAGTCTATATCTCTTAAATTTCAGCATATACGCGTGTGATTTAGTTTACGAAGATTTTCAAACGCCTAGAACCTCGATCAGAGAGTAAAAAAGGAGTAAGGTTCACAATGGTGTAAAACTAAAATGGGATATACCGGGATAGGATTCGAGTTACAGGAACAAGGGCCAAACCAACCACCCAAGAATGGAATTGTCGAGCGAAAATTCTTGACAACCTCCTGGAAGCAGATTTGCTTGCCGCCAGACATTTCTCCATCAATTAGGAATCTGATTTGACGTGATGTCGTGGTCACAATCAAATTTAATCCAAATACAACTAAAGAGATAGCGGTAATTGGGTATCGAACACAGGGAGTTTGTGGAATATGTGCTATCTCGATGTATGTCTAACTTCACAAAAGTAAACTAAATTGAAAGAAAAATAAATTCAAGAGTGGGTTTGATTGGTTGATTTTTAAAACTAAGATTAACTAATTAAATTGCAAAAGAAAAGTTTTGGTTGTAAACAAATTAGGAGAAGACAATGACCATCTTAGGATTCCGTTTCTTTAAGCAATTGTGTGAATTTTCAACTAGAAAGAGTTACATAGACATAACTCGTGCATAAATAATTGAGGTGATAAAAGGGAACAAAGTACTCAGATTATATGAACGCGAGGTTGTTTCCCGATGATCAATTAATCAATAACCAACCCTAACCCTTCCCGTGATATCTCGATTGCCAACGGCACCAAGAACGTACGATTGAGATTAGAAATTGCACTATCAATTAACAAGCTACAAACAATTATGCATACACCATGATAAACAAACAACACAAGCTATCATTCTAGAAATTCAGAAATAAACACATAAAAGTTCAAGAGAAACCTTCACCTAAGATGATCACCGAGAGTTTTAGCCACACATAGCTTGGTGAATCATCATAACAATAAGTTCAATGTTCATACGAATTGAAATCACAAACCCAATGTTAGAAATTGTATAGAACCAAGCAAAGATAGCCAAAATCGCCCCCAATGTGTTCTCTAACTGACCAATGATGAGAATACTTGAAAAGACATCATAAAACCGCATAAATGATGGCAGTTACGGTTTGTCTGCAGATTCCACCGTAACTTATGGTAACACCGTAGGTTACGGTGCACTTCAAGATGTTACGGTGGATTTAGTCTGAATTACGGTAGGCATCAGGTGCATTTCAGGTCCACCGTAAATTACGGTGGGACCGTAATTTACGGTGACAACCTGAAAATTGTGCTTTGTTCCATCTTTTGTTTCGCGCACGATCCGTTCATCTCTAATCCTTCCAAAACCGCGTTTTCTCCACTTTAAGCTCCCAAAACGTACCTGAAACATGAGCAATCATAGTTATCTAATTCAAGATAATTACGCGATTAAATGAAGGATTAATTCGTCTTTTAACATCATAAAGGGTTGTCCAATGGACCACCCGTCAATGCCGTCACTAAAAACATTCCTTAAATTGTAGCCTTTTTTGAGTGTTTATTTTTTGGTGTCTAATCCGCATATATATCACCATTGATCTTGATTTTCTTGACTGTGTATCTTTTAAATGTCAACATATACACGTGTGATTTAGTTTACGAAGATTTTTCAATGCCGAGAACCTCGATCTGAGAGTAAAAAAGGCGTAAGGTTCAAAATGGTGTAATATTAAAATGGGATATACCGGGCTAAGATTCGAGTTACTTGAACAAGGGCCAAACCACCCACCCAAGAACGGAATCGTCAAGCGAAAACACTTGACAACCTCCTGGAAGCAGCAATTCTTGCCACCAGAACTTTCTCCATCAATTAAGAATCTGATGTCGTCAATAAACACATTCCTTAAATTATAGCCATTTTTTGAGTGTTTATTTTTTGGTGTCTAATCCGCATATTTATCACCATTTCTCTTGATTTTCTTTACTGTTTATCTCTTAAATGTCAACATATATACGTATGATTTGGTTTACGAAGATTTTTCAATGCCGAGAACCTCGATCAGAGAGTTAAAAAGGCGTAAGGTTCACAATGGTGTAAAATTAAAATGGGATATACCGTGCTAAGATTCGAGTTACAGAAACAAGGGCTAAACCAACCACCCAAGAATAGAATCATCGAGCGAATACACTTGACAACCTCCAGGAAGCAGCTTTTCTTTTCTCCATAAATTAGGAATCTGATGCCGTCACTAAACACATTCCTAAAATTGTTGCCATTTTTTGAGTGTTTATGTTTTGGTATCTAATCCTGATATATATAACCATTGCACTTGATTTTCTTGACTGTATATCTCTTAAATATTAACATATACACGTGAGATTTAGTTTACGAAGACTTTTCAATTCCGAGAACCTCGATCAGAGATCAAAAAAGGCGTAAGTTTAACAATGGTGTAAAACTAAAATGGGATATACCGGGGTAGGATTCGAGTTACAAGAACAAGGGTCAAACCAAACACCCAAGAATGGAATCGTCGACCGAAAACACTTGACAACCTCCTAGAACCAGCTTTTCTTGGCACCAGACCTTTCTCCATCAATTAGGAATCTGATGTCATCACTATACACATTCCTTAAATTGTAGCCATTTTTTGAGTGTCTATTTTTTGGTGTCTAATCCGCATATATATCACCATTGCTCTTGATTTTCTTGTCTGTATATCACTTAAATGAAAACATATACACGTGTGATTTAGTTTATGAAGATTTTTCAATGCCGAGAACCTCGATTGGAGAGTAAAAAAGGAGTAAGGTTCACAATGGTGTAAAACTAAAATGGGATATACCGGGCTAAAATTCGAGTTACAGGAACAAGGGCCAAACAAACCACCCAAGAATGGAATTGTCGAGCGAAAACACTTGACAACCTCCTGGAAGCAGCTTTTCATGCCACTAGACCTTTCTCCATCAATTAGGAATCTGATGCCGTCACTAAACAAATTCCTTAAATTCTAGCCATTTTTTGAGTGTTTGTTTTTTGGTGTCATATCCGCATATATATCACCATTTATCTTGATTTTCTTGACTGTATATCTCTTAAATGTCAACATATACACGTGTGATATAGTTTACGAAGATTTTTCAATGCCGGGAACCTCATTCAGAGAGTAAAAAAGGCGTAAGGTTCACCATGGTGTAAAATTAAAATAGGATATACCGGGCTAGGATTCGAGTTACAGGATCAAGGGCCAAACAAACCATCCAAGTATGGAATCGCCGAGCGAAAACACTTGACAACCTCCTGGAAGCAGCTTTTCGTGCCCCTAGACATTTCTCCATCAATTAGTAATCTGATGCCGTTACTAAACACATTCCTTAAAATATAGCCATTTTTTGAGTGTTTATTTTTTTGTGTCAAATCCACATATATATCACCATTGCACTTGATTTTCTTGACTGTATATTTCTTAAATGTCAACATACACATGTGTGATTTAGTTTACGAAGATTTTTCAATGCGGAGAACCTCGATCAGAGAGTAAAAATGGCGTAAGGTTCACAATGGTGTAAAACTAAAATGGGATATACCAGGCATGGATTCGAGTTATAGGAACAAGGGCCAAACCAACCACCCAAGAATGGAATCGTCAAGCGAAAACACTTGACAACCTCCTGGAAGCAGCTTTTCCTGCCACCGGACCTTTCTCCATCAATTAGAAATCTGATGCCGGTACTAAACACATTCCTTAAATTGTAGCCATTTTTTTAGTGCTTATCTTTTGGTGTCAAATCCGCATATATATCACCATTGCTCTTGAGTTTCTTGAATGTATATCTCCTAAATGTCAACATATACACATGTAATATAGTTTACGAAGATTTTTCAATGCCGAGAACCTCGATCAGAGAGTGAAAAAGGCGTAAGCTTCACCATGGTGTAAAACTAAAATGGGATATACCAGGCTAGGATTCGAGTTACAGGAACAAGGGCCAAACCAACCATCCAAGTATGGAATCGTCGAGCGAAAACACTTTACAACCTCCTGGATGCAGCTTTTCGTGCCCCTAGACCTTTCTCGATCAATTAGTAATCTGATGCCGTTACTAAACACATTCCTTAAAATGTAGCCAGTTTTTTAGTGTTTATTTTTTGGTGTCAAATCCGCCTATATATCACCATTGCTCTTGATTTTCTAGACTGTATATCTCTTAAATGTCAACATATACACGTGTGATTTAGTTTATGAAGATTTTTCAATGCCGAGAACCTTGATCAGAGAGTAAAAAAGGCGTGAGGTTCACAATGGTGTAAAACTAAAATGGGATATACCGGGCTAAGATTCGAGTTACAGGAACAAGGGCCAAACCAACCAGACCTTTCTCCATCAATTAGGAATCTGATGGCATCACTAAACATATTCCTTAAATTGTAGCCATTTCTTGAGTGTTTATTTTTTGGTGTCTAACCGCATATATATCACCATTGCTCATGATTTTCTTGACTGTATATCTCTTAAATGTCAACATAAACACGTGTGATTTAGTTAACGAATATTTTTCAATGTCGAGAACCTCGATCAGAGAGTAAAAAAGACGTAAGATTCACAATGGTGTAAAACTAAAATGGGATATACCGGGCTAGGATTCGAGTTACAGAAACCAGGGCAAAACCAACCACCCAAGAATGGAATCGTCAAGCGAAAACACTTGATAACCTCCTGAAAGCAGCTTTTCTTGCCACCAGACCTTTCTCCATCAATTAGGAATCTGATGCCATCACAAAACACATTCCTTAAATTGTAGCCATTATTTGAGTGTTTATTTTTTGGTGTCTAATCTGCATATATATCACCATTCCTCTTGATTTTCTTGACTGTATATCTCTTAAATGTCAACATATACACGTGTGATTTCGTTTATGATGAGTTTTCAATTCCAAGAACCACGATCAGAAAGTAAAAAAGGCGTAAGGTTCACAACGGAGTAAAACTAACATGGGATATACCGGGCAAGGATTCGAGTTACAGGAACAAGGGCCAAACCAACCACCCAAGAATGGAATCGTCGAGCGAAAACACATGACAACCCCCTGGAAGCAGTTTTTCTTGCCACCAGACCTTTCTCCATCAATTAGGAATCTGATGCCATCACTAAACACATTCCATAAATTGTACCATTTTTTGAGTGCTTATTTTTTGAGGTCTAATCCGCATATATATCACCATTGCTCTTGATTTTCTTGACTGTATATCTCTTAAATGTCAATATATACACGTGTGATTTAGTTTACAAAGATTTTTTAATGCCGAGAACCTCGATCAGAGAGTGAAAAAGGCGTAAGGTTCACAATGGTATAAAACTAAAATGGGATATATCGGGCTAGGATTCGAGTTACAGGAAGAAGGGCCAAACCAACGACCCAAGAATGGAATCGTCGAGCAAAAACACTTGACAACCCCCTGTAAGCAGCTTTTCTTGCCACCAGACCTTTTTCCATCAATTAGGAATCTGATGCCATCACTAAACACATTTCTTAAATTGTAGCCATTTTTTGAGTGCTTATTTTTTGATGTCTAATCCGCATATATATCACCATTGCTCTTGATTTTCTTGACTGTATATCTCCTAAATGTCAACATATACAAGTGTGATTTAGTTTACGAAGTTTTTTCAACGCAGAGAACCTCGATCAGAGAGTAAAAAAGGCGTAAGGTTCACAATGGTGTTAAACTAAAATGGGATATATCGGGCCAGGATTCAAGTTACAGGAACAACGACCAAACCAACGAACCAAGAATGGAATCATCGAGCGAAAACACTTGACAACCCCCTGTAAGCAACTTTTCTTGCCACCAGACCTTTCTCCATCAATTAGGAATATGATGCCTTCACAAAACACATTCCTTAAATTGTAGCCATTTTTTGAGTGTTTATTTTTTGATGTCTAATCAGCATATATATATCACCATTGCTCTTGATTTTCTTGACTGTATATCTCTTAAATGTCAAGATATACACGTGTGATTTAGTTTACAAAGATTTTTCAATGCAGAGAACCTCGATCAGAGAGTGAAAAAGGTGTAAGGTTCACAATGGTATAAAACTAAAATGGGATATATCGGGCTAGGATTCGAGTTACAGGAAGAAGGGCCAAACCAACGACCCAAGAATGGAATCGTCGAGCAAAAACACTTGACAACCCCCTGTAAGCAACTTTTCTTGCCACCAGACCTTTCTCCATCAATTAGGAATCTGATGCCGTCACTAAACACATTCCTTAAATTGTAGCAATTTTTTGAGTGTTTATTTTTTGGTGTCTAATCCGCATATATATCACCATTGCTCTTGATTTTCTTGACTGTATATCTCTTAAATATCAATATATACACATGTGATTTAGTTTACGAAGATTTTTCAATGCCGAGAACCTCGATCTGAGAGTAAAAAAGGCGTAAGGTTCAAAATGGTGTAATATTAAAATGGGATATACCGGGCTAAGATTCGAGTTACTGGAACAAGGGCCAAACCACCCACCCAAGAACGGAATCGTCAAGCGAAAACACTTGACAACTTCCTGGAAGCAGCTATTCTTGCCACCAGAACTTTCTCCATCAATTAAGAATCTGATGTAGTCAATAAACACATTCCTTAAATTATAGCCATTTTTTGAGTGTTTACTTTTTGGTGTCTAATCCGCAAATTTATCACCATTGCTCTTGATTTTCTTTACTGTTTATCTCTTAAATGTCAACATATATACGTATGATTTGGTTTACAAAGATTTTTCAATGCCGAGAACCTCGATCAGAGAGTTAAAAAGGCGTAAGGTTCACAATGGTGTAAAATTAAAATGGGATATACCGTGCTAAGATTCGAGTTACAGAAACAAGGGCTAAACCAACCACCCAAGAATAGAATCATCGAGCGAATACACTTGACAACCTCCAGGAAGCAGCTTTTCTTTTCTCCATAAATTAGGAATCTGATGCCGTCACTAAACACATTCCTAAAATTGTTGCCATTTTTTGAGTGTTTATGTTTTGGTGTCGAATCCTGATATATATAACCATTGCTCTTGATTTTCTTGACTGTATATCTCTTAAATATTAACATATACACGTGAGATTTAGTTTACGAAGAATTTTCAATTCCGAGAACCTCGATCAGAGATTAAAAAAGGCGTAAGTTTAACAATGGTGTAAAACTAAAATGGGATATACCGGGGTAGGATTCGATTTACAAGAACAAGGGTCAAACCAAACACCCAAGAATGGAATCGTCGACCGAAAACACTTGACAACCTCCTAGAACCAGCTTTTCTTGGCACCAGACCTTTCTCCATCAATTAGGAATCTGATGTCATCACTATACACATTCCTTAAATTGTAGCCATTTTTTGAGTGTCTATTTTTTGGTGTCTAATCCGCATATATATCACCATTGCTCTTGATTTTCTTGACTGTATATCTCTTAAATGAAAACATATACACGTGTGATTTAGTTTACGAAGATTTTTCAATGCCGAGAACCTCGATTGGAGAGTAAAAAAGGAGTAAGGTTCACAATGGTGTAAAACTAAAATGGGATATACCAGGCTAAAATTCGAGTTACAGGAATAAGGGCCAAAACAACCACCCAAGAATGGAATTATCGAGCGAAAACACTTGACAACCTCCTGGAAGCAACTTTTTTTGCCACCAGACCTTTCTCCATCAATTAGGAGTCTGATGTCGTCACTAAAAACATTCCTTAAATTGTAGCCATTTTTTGAGTGTTTATTTTTTGGTGTCTAATCCGCATATATATCACCATTGATCTTGATTTTATTGACTGTATATATTCTAAATGTCAACATATATAGGTGTGATTTAGTTTACGAAGATTTTTCAATGCCGAGAACCTCGATCAGAGAGTAAAAAAGGAGTAACGTTCACAATTGTGTAAAACTAAAATGGGATATACCGGGCTAGGATTCGAGTTATAGGAACAAGGGCCAAACTAACCACCCAAGAATGGAATCGTCGAGCGAAAACACTTGACAACCTCCTAGAAGCAGCTTTTCATTTCTCCATCAATTAGGACTCTGATACCATCACAAAACACATTCCTTAAATGTAGCCATTTTTTGAGTGTTTATTTTTTGGTTCTAATCCGCATATATATCACCATTTCTCTTGATTTTCTTGACTGTATATCTTTTAAATGTCAACATATACACGTGTGATTTAGTTTACTAAGATTTTTCAATGCCGAGAACCTCGATCAGAGTGTAAAAAAGGCGTAAGGTTCACAATGGTGTATAACTAAAATGGGATATAACGGGCTTGGATTCGAGTTATAGGAACAAGGGCCAAACCAACCACCCAAGTATGGAATCGTTGAGCGAAAATAATTGACAACCTCCTGGAAGCAGCTATTCTTGCCACTAGACCTTTCTCCATCAATTAGGAATCCGATGCCGTTACTAAACACATTCCATAAATTATAGGCATTTTTTGAGTGTTTAATTTTTGGTGTCTAATCCGCATATATATCACCATTTCTCTTGATTTTCTTGACTGTATATCTCTTAAATGTCAACATATACACGTGTGATATAGTTTACGAAGAGTTTTCAATGCCGGGAACCTCATTCAGAGAGTAAAAAAGGCGTAAGGTTCACCATGGTGTAAAATTAAAATGGGATATACCGGGCTAGGATTCGAGTTACAGAAACAAGGGCCAAACCAACCATCCAAGTATGGAATCGCCGAGCGAAAACACTTGACAACCTCCTGGAAGCAGCTTTTCGTGCCCCTAGACATTTCTCCATCAATTAGTAATCTGATGCCGTTACTAAACACATTCCTTAAAATATAGCCATTTTTTGAGTGTTTATTTTTTGGTGTCAAATCCACATAATATCACCATTGCACTTGATTTTCTTGACTGTATATTTCTTAAATGTCAACATATACATGTGTGATTTAGTTTACGAAGATTTTTCAATGCGGAGAACCTCGATCAGAGAGTAAAAATGGCGTAAGGTTCACAATGGTGTAAAACTAAAATGGGATATACCAGGCATGGATTCGAGTTATAGGAACAAGGGCCAAACCAACCACCCAAGAATGGAATCGTCAAGCGAAAACACTTGACAACCTCCTGGAAGCAGCTTTTCCTGCCACCGGACCTTTCTCCATCAATTAGAAATCTGATGCCGGTACTAAACACATTCCTTAAATTGTAGCCATTTTTTTAGTGCTTATCTTTTGGTGTCAAATCCGCATATATATCACCATTGCTGTTGAGTTTCTTGAATGTATATCTCCTAAATGTCAACATATACACGTGTAATATAGTTTACGAAGATTTTTCAATGCCGAGAACCTCGATCAGAGAATGAAAAAGGCGTAAGCTTCACCATGGTGTAAAACTAAAATGGGATATACCAGGCTAGGATTCGAGTTACAGGAACAAGGGCCAAACCAACCATCCAAGTATGGAATCGTCGAGCGAAAACACTTTACAACCTCCTAGAAGCAGCTTATCGTGCCCCTAGACCTTTCTCCATTAATTAGTAATCTGATGCCGTTACTAAACACATTCCTTAAAATGTAGCCAGTTTTTTAGTGTTTATTTTTTGGTGTCAAATCCGCATATATATCACCATTGCTCTTGATTTTCTAGACTGTATATCTCTTAAATGTCAACATATACACGTGTGATTTAGTTTACGAAGATTTTTGAATGCCGAGAACCTTGACCAGAGAGTAAAAAAGGAGTGAGGTTCACAATGGGGTAAAACTAAAATGGGATATACCGGGCTAAGATTCGAGTTACAGGAACAAGGGCCAAACCAACCAGACCTTTCTCCATCAATTAGGAATCTGATGGCATCACTAAACACATTCCTAAAATTGTAGCCATTTCTTGAGTGTTTATTTTTTGGTGTCTAACCGCATATATATCACCATTGCTCATGATTTTCTTGACTGTATATATCTTAAATGTCAACATAAACACGTGTGATTTAGTTAACGAAGATTTTTCAATGTCGAGAACCTCGATCAGAGAGTAAAAAAGACGTAAGATTCACAATGGTGTAAAACTAAAATGGGATATACCGGGCTTGGATTCGAGTTACAGAAACCAGGGCAAAACCAACCACCCAAGAATGGAATCGTCAAGCGAAAACACTTGATAACCTCCTGCAAGCAGCTTTTCTTGCCACCAGACCTTTCTCCATCAATTAGGAATCTGATGCCATCACAAAACACATTCCTTAAATTGTAGCCATTATTTGAGTGTTTATTTTTTGGTGTCTAATCTGCATATATATCACCATTCCTCTTGATTTTCTTGACTGTATATCTCTTAAATGTCAACATATACACGTGTGATTTCGTTTATGATGAGTTTTCAATTCCAAGAACCTCGATCAGAAAGTAAAAAAGGTGTAAGGTTCACAACGGAGTAAAACTAACATGGGATATACCGGGCAAGGATTCGAGTTACAGGAACAAGGGCCAAACCAACCACCCAAGAATGGAATCGTCGAGCGAAAACACATGACAACCTCCTGGAAGCAGTTTTTCTTGCCACCAGACCTTTCTCCATCAATTAGGAATCTGATGCCATCCCTAAACACATTCCGTAAATTGTACCATTTTTTGAGTGCTTATTTTTTGATGTCTAATCCGCATATATATCACCATTGCTCTTGATTTTATTGACTGTATATCTCTTAAATGTCAATATATACACGTGTGATTTAGTTTACAAAGATTTTTCAATGCCGAGAACCTCGATCAGAGAGTGAAAAAGGCGTAAGGTTCACAATGGTATAAAAGTAAAATGGGATATATCGGGCTAGGATTCGAGTTACAGGAAGAAGGGCCAAACCAACGACCCAAGAATGGAATCGTCGAGCAAAAACACTTGACAACCCCCTGTAAGCAGCTTTTCTTGCCACCAGACCTTTCTCCATCAATTAGGAATCTGATGCCATCACTAAACACATTTCTTATATTGTAGCCATTTTTTGAGTGCTTATTTTTTGATGTCTAATCCGCATAAATATCACCATTGCTCTTGATTTTCTTGACTGTATATCTCCTAAATGTCAACATATACAAGTGTGATTTAGTTTACGAAGTTTTTTCAACGCAGAGAACCTCGATCAGAGAGTAAAAAAGGCGTAAGGTTCACAATGGTGTTAAACTAAAATGGGATATACCGGGCCAGGATTCGAGTTACAGGAACAACGACCAAACCAACGAACCAAGAATGGAATCGTCGAGCGAAAACACTTGACAACCCCCTGTAAGCAACTTTTCTTGCCACCAGACCTTTCTCCATCAATTAGGAATATGATGCCTTCACAAAACACATTCCTTAAATTGTAGCCATTTTTTGAGTGTTTATTTTTTGATGTCTAATCAGCATGTATATATCACCATTGCTCTTGATTTTCTTGACTGTATATCTCTTAAATGTCAAGATATACACGTGTGATTTAGTTTACAAAGATTTTTCAATGCCGAGAACCTCGATCAGAGAGTGAAAAAGGCGTAAGGTTCACAATGGTATAAAACTAAAATGGGATATATCAGGCTAGGATTCGAGTTACAGGAAGAAGGGCCAAACCAACGACCCAAGAATGGAATTGTCGAGCAAAAACACTTGACAACCCCCTGTAAGCAGCTTTTCTTGCCACCAGACCTTTCTCCATCAATTAGGAATCTGATGCCATCACTAAACACATTTCTTAAATTGTAGCCATTTTTTGAGTGCTTATTTTTTGATGTCTAATCCGCATATATATCACCATTGCTCTTGATTTTCTTGACTGTATATCTCCTAAATGTCAACATATACAAGTGTGATTTAGTTTACGAAGATTTTACAACGCAGAGAACCTCGATCAGAGAGTAAAAAAGGCGTAAGGTTCACAATGGTGTTAAACTAAAATGGGATATACCGGGCCAGGATTCGAGTTACAGGAACAACGACCAAACCAACGAACCAAGAATGGAATCGTCGAGCGAAAACACTTGACAACCCCCTGTAAGCAACTTTTCTTGCCACCAGACCTTTCTCCATCAATTAGGAATATGATGCCTTCACAAAACACATTCCTTAAAATATAGCCATTTTTTGAGTGTTTATTTTTTGGTGTCAAATCCACATATATATCACCATTGCACTTGATTTTCTTGACTGTATATTTCATAAATGTCAACATATACATGTGTGATTTAGTTTACGAAGATTTTTCAATGCGGAGAACCTCGATCAGAGAGTAAAAATGGCGTAAGGTTCACAATTGTGTAAAACTAAAATGGGATATACCAGGCATGGATTCGAGTTATAGGAACAAGGGCCAAACCAACCACCCAAGAATGGAATCGTCAAGCAAAAACACTTGACAACCTCCTGGAAGCAGCTTTTCCTGCCACCGGACCTTTCTCCATCAATTAGAAATCTGATGCCGGTACTAAACACATTCCTTAAATGTAGCCATTTTTTTAGTGCTTATCTTTTGGTGTCAAATCCGCATATATATCACCATTGCTCTTGAGTTTCTTGAATGTATATCTCCTAAATGTCAACATATACACGTGTAATATAGTTTACGAAGATTTTTCAATGCCGAGAACCTCGATCAGAGAGTGAAAAAGGCGTAAGCTTCACCATGGTGTAAAACTAAAATGGGATATACCAGGCTAGGATTCGAGTTACAGGAACAAGGGCCAAACCAACCATCCAAGTATGGAATCGTCGAGCGAAAACACTTTACAACCTCCTGGAAGCAGCTTTTCGTGCCCCTAGACCGTTCTCCATTAATTAGTAATCTGATGCCGTTACTAAACACATTCCTTAAAATATAGCCAGTTTTTTAGTGTTTATTTTTTGGTGTCAAATCCGCATATATATCACCATTGCTCTTGATTTTCTAGACTGTATATCTCTTAAATGTCAACATATACACGTGTGATTTAGTTTACGAAGATTTTTCAATGCCGAGAACCTTGACCAGAGAGTAAAAAAGGCGTGAGGTTCACAATGGTGTAAAACTAAATTGGGATATACCGGGCTAAGATTCGAGTTACAGGAACAAGGGCCAAACCAACCAGACCTTTCTCCATCAATTAGGAATCTGATGGCATCACTAAACACATTCCTTAAATTGTAGCCATTTCTTGAGTGTTTATTTTTTGGTGTCTAACCGCATATATATCACCATTGCTCGTGATTTTCTTGACTGTATATCTCTTAAATGTCAACATAAACACGTGTGATTTAGTTAACGAAGATTTTTCAATGTCGAGAACCTCGATCAGAGAGTAAAAAAGACGTAAGATTCACAATGGTGTAAAACTAAAATGGGATATACCGGGCTTGGATTCGAGTTACAGAAACCAGGGCAAAACCAACCACCCAAGAATGGAATCGTCAAGCGAAAACACTTGATAACCTCCTGGAAGCAGCTTTTCTTGCCACCAGACCTTTCTCCATCAATTAGGAATCTGATGCCATCACAAAACACATTCCTTAAATTGTAGCCATTATTTGAGTGTTTATTTTTTGGTGTCTAATCTGCATATATATCACCATTCCTCTTGATTTTCTTGACTGTATATCTCTTAAATGTCAACATATACACGTGTGATTTCGTTTATGATGAGTTTTCAATTCCAAGAACCTCGATCAGAAAGTAAAAAAGGCGTAAGGTTCACAACTGAGTAAAACTAACATGGGATATACCGGGCAAGGATTCGAGTTACAGGAACAAGGGCCAAACCAACCACTCAAGAATGGAATCGTCGAGCGAAAACACATGACAACCTCCTGGAAGCAGTTTTTCTTGCCACCAGACCTTTCTCCATCAATTAGGAATCTGATGCCATCACTAAACACATTCCGTAAATTGTACCATTTTTTGAGTGCTTATTTTTTGATGTCTAATCCGCATATATATCACCATTGCTCTTGATTTTCTTGACTGTATATCTCTTAAATGTCAATATATACACGTGTGATTTAGTTTACAAAGATTTTTCAATGCCGAGAACCTCGATCAGAGAGTGAAAAAGGCGTAAGGTTCACAATGGTATAAAACTAAAATGAGATATATCGGGCTAGGATTCGAGTTACAGGAAGAAGGGCCAAACCAACGACCCAAGAATGGAATCGTCGAGCAAAAACACTTGACAACCCCCTGTAAGCAGCTTTTCTTGCCACCAGACATTTCTCCATCAATTAGGAATCTGATGCCATCACTAAACACATTTCTTAATTTGTAGCCATTTTTTGAGTGCTTATTTTTTGATGTCTAATCCGCATATATATCACCATTGCTCTTGATTTTCTTGACTGTATATCTCCTAAATGTCAACATATACAAGTGTGATTTAGTTTACGAAGTTTTTTCAACGCAGAGAACCTCGATCAGAGAGTAAAAAAGGCGTAAGGTTCACAATGGTGTTAAACTAAAATGGGATATACCGGGCCAGGATTCGAGTTACAGGAACAACGACCAAACCAACGAACCAAGAATGGAATCGTCGAGCGAAAACACTTGACAACCCCCTGTAAGCAACTTTTCTTGCCACCAGACCTTTCTCCATCAATTAGGAATATGATGCCTTCACAAAATACATTCCTTAAATTGTAGCCATTTTTTGAGTGTTTATTTTTTGATGTCTAATCAGCATGTATATATCACCATTGCTCTTGATTTTCTTGACTGTATATCTCTTAAATGTCAAGATATACACGTGTGATTTAGTTTACAAAGATTTTTCAATGCCGAGAACCTCGATCAGAGAGTGAAAAAGGCGTAAGGTTCACAATGGTATAAAACTAAAATGGGATATATCAGGCTAGGATTCGAGTTACAGGAAGAAGGGCCAAACCAACGACCCAAGAATGGAATTGTCGAGCAAAAACACTTGACAACCCCCTGTAAGCAGCTTTTCTTGCCACCAGACCTTTCTTCATCAATTAGGAATCTGATGCCATCACTAAACACATTTCTTAAATTGTAGCCATTTTTTGAGTGCTTATTTTTTGATGTCTAATCCGCATATATATCACCATTGCTCTTGATTTTCTTGACTGTATATCTCCTAAATGTCAACATATACAAGTGTGATTTAGTTTACGAAGATTTTTCAACGCAGAGAACCTCGATCAGAGAGTAAAAAAGGCGTAAGGTTCACAATGGTGTTAAACTAAAATGGGATATACCGGGCTAGGATTCGAGTTACAGGAACAAGGGCCAAACCAACCACCCAATAATTGAATCGTCAAGCGAAAACCCTTGACAACCTCCTGGAAGCAAGTTTTCTTGCCACCAGACCTTTCTCCATCAATTAGGAATCTGATCCCGTCACTAAACCCATTCCTTAAATTGTATCCATTTTTTGAGTATTTATTTTTTGGTGTCTAATCCGCATATATATCACCATTGCTCTTGATTTTGTTGCCTGTGTATCTCTTAAATGTCAACATATACACGTGTGATTTAGTTTACGAAGATTTTTCAATGCAGAGAACCTCGATCAGAGAGTAAAAAAGGCGTAAGGTTCACAATGGTGTAAAACTAAAATGGGATATACCGGGCTAGGATTCGAGTTACCGGAACAAGGGCCAAACCAACGACCCAAGAATGGAATTGTCGAGCGAAAACACTTGACAACCTCCTGGAAGTAACTTTTCTTGCCACCAGACCTTTCTCCATCAATTAGGAATCTGATGCCGTCACTAAACACATTCCTTAAATTGTAGCCATTTTTTGAGTGCTTATTTTTTGGTGTCTAATCCGTATATATATCACCATTGCTCTTGATTTTCATGACTATATATCTCCTAAATGTCAACATATACACGTGTGATTTAGTTTACGAAGATTTTTCAATGCAGAGAACCTCGATTAGAGAGTGAAAATGGCGTAAGGTTCACAATGGTGTAGAACTAAAATGGGATATAACGGGCTAGGGTTCGAGTTACAGGAACAAGGGCCAAACCAACGACACTCAAGAATGGAATCGTCGAGCGAAAACACTTGACAACCCCCTGTAAGCAGCTTTTCTTGCCACCAGACCTTTCTCCATCAATTAGGAATCTGATGCCATCACAAAATACATTCCTTAAAATGTAGCCAGTTTTTTAGTGTTTATTTTTTGGTGTCAAATCCGCATATATATCACCATTGCTCTTGATTTTCTAGACTGTATATCTCTTAAATATCAACATATACACGTGTGATTTAGTTTACGAAGATTTTTTCAATGCCGAGAACCTCGATCAGAGAGTAAAAAAGTCGTGAGGTTCATAATGGTGTAAAACTAAAATGAGATATACCGGGCTACGATTCGAGTTACAGGAACAAGCGCCAAACCAACCAGACCTTTCTCCATCAATTAGGAATCTGATGGCGTCACTAAACACATTCCTTAAATTGTAGCCATTTCTTGAGTGTTTATTTTTTGGTGTCTAACCGCATATATATCACCATTGCTCATGATTTTCTTGACTGTATATCTCTTAAATGTCAACATAAACACGTGTGATTTAGTTAACGAAGATTTTTCAATGTCGAGAACCTCGATCAGAGAGTAAAAAAGACATAAGATTCACAATTGTGTAAAACTAAAATGGGATATACCGGGCTAGGATCCGAGTTACAGAAACCAGGGCAAAACCAACCACCCAAGAATGGAATCGTCAAGCGAAAACACTTGATAACCTCCTGGAAGCAGCTTTTCTTGCCACCAGACCTTTCTCCATCAATTAGGAATCTGATGCCGTCACAAAACACATTCCTTAAATTGTAGCCATTTATTGAGTGTTTATTTTTTGGTGTCTAATCTGCATATATATCACCATTCCTCTTGATTTTCTTGACTGTATATCTCTTAAATGTCAACATATACACGTGTGATTTCGTTTATGATGATTTTTCAATTCCAAGAACCCCGATCAGAAAGTAAAAAAGGCGTAAGGTTCACAATAGAGTAAAACTAACATGGGATATACCGGGCAAGGATTCGAGTTACAGGAACAAGGGACAAACCAACCACCCAAGAATGGAATCGTCGAGCGAAAACACTTGACAACCTCCTGGAAGCAGCTTTTCTTGCCACCAGACCTTTCTCCATCAATTAGGAATCTGATGCCGTCACTAAACACATTCCTTAAACTGTACCATTTTTTGAGTGCTTATTTTTTGATGTCTAATCCGCATATATATCACCATTGCTCTTGATTTTCTTGACTGTATATCTCTTAAATGTCAACATATACACGTGTGATTTAGTTTACAAAGATTTTTCAATGCCGAGAACCTCAATCAGAGAGTGAAAAAGGCGTAAGGTTCACAATGGTGTAAAACTAAAATGGGATATATCGGGCTAGGATTCGAGTTACAGGAAGAAGTGCCAAACCAACGACCCAAGAATGGAATCGTCGAGCGAAAACACTTGACAACCCCCTGTAAGCAGCTTTTCTTGCCACCAGACCTTTCTCCATTAATTAGGAATCTGATGCCATCACTAAACACATTTCTTAAATTGTAGCCATTTTTTGAGTGCTTATTTTTTGATGTCTAATCCGCATATATATCACCATTGCTCTTGATTTTCTTGACTGTATATCTCCTAAATGTCAACATATACAAGTGTGATTTAGTTTACGAAGATTTTTCAACGCAGAGAACCTCGATCAGAGAGTAAAAAAGGCGTAAGGTTCACAATGGTGTAAAACTAAAATGGTATATACCGGGCCAGGATTCGAGTTACCGGAACAAGGGCCAAACCAACGAACCAAGAATGGAATCGTCGAGCGAAAACACTTGACAACCCCCTGTAAGCAGCTTTTCTTGCCACCAGACCTTTCTCCATCAATTAGGAATATGATGCCTTCACAAAACACATTACTTAAATTATAGCCATTTTTTTAGTGTTTATTTTTTGATGTCTAATCCGCATATATATATATATATCACCATTGCTCTTGATTTTCTTGACTGTATATCTCTTAAATGTCAAGATATACACGTGTGATTTAGTTTACAAAGATTTTTCAATGCCGAGAACCTCGATCAGAGAGTGAAAAAGGCGTAAGGTTCACAATGGTGTAAAACTAAAATGGGATATACCGGGCTAGGATTCGAGTTACAGGAACAAGGGCCAAACTAACCACCCAATAATGAGCGAAAACCCTTGACAACCTCCTGGAAGCAAGTTTTCTTGCCACCAGACCTTTCTCCATCAATTAGGAATGTGATCCCGTCACTAAACCCATTCCTTAAATTGTAGCCATTTTTTTAGTATTTATTTTTTGGTGTCTAATCCGCATATGTATCACCATTGCTCTTGATTTTGTTGCCTGTATATCTCTTAAATGTCAACATATTCACGTGTGATTTAGTTTACGAACATTTTTTAATGCAGAGAACCACGATCAAAGAGTAAAAAAGGCGTAAGGTTCACAATGGTGTAAAACTAAAATGGGATATACCGGGCTAGGATTCGAGTTACCGGAACAAGGGCCAAACCAACGACCCAAGAATAGAATTGTCGAGTGAAAACACTTGTCAACCTCCTGGAAGCAACTTTTCTTGCCACCAGACCTTTCTCTATCAATTAGGAATCTGATGCCGTCACTAAACACATTCCTTAAATTGTAGCCATTTTTTGAGTGCTTATTTTTTGGTGTCTAATCCGCATATATATCACTATTGCTCTTGATTTTCTTGACTATATATGTCTTAAATGTCAACATATACACGTGTGATTTAGTTTACGATGATTTTTCATTTCCAAGAACCTCGATCAGAGAGTAAAAAAGACGTAAGGTTCACAATGGTGTAAAACTAAAATTGGATATACCGGGTTAGGATTCGAGTTACATGAACAAAGGCCATACCAACCACCCAAGAATGGAATCGTCGAGCGAAAACACTTGACAACCTCCTGGAAGCAGCTTTTCTTGCCACCAGACTATTCTCCATCAATAAGGAATCTGATGCCGTCACTAAACACATTCCTTAAATTGTAGACATTTTTTGAGTGCTTATTTTTTGGTGTCTAATCCGCATATATATCACCATTCTCTTGATTTTCTTGACTATATATCTCTTAAATCTCAAGATATACACTTGTAATTTAGTTTACGAAGATTTTTCAATGCCGAGAACCTCGATCAGAGAGTGAAAAAGGCGTAAAGTTCACAATGGTGTAAAACTAAAATGGGATATACCGGGCTAGGATTCGAGTTACAGAAACAAGCGCCAAACCAACAACCCAAGAATGGAATTGTCGAGCGAAAACACTTGACAACCTCCTGGAAGCAGCTTTTCTTGCCACCAGACCTATCTCCATCAATTAGGAACCTGATGCCGTCACAAAACACATTCCTTAAATTGTAGCAATTTTTTGAGTGTTTATTTTTTGGTGTCTAATCCGCATATATATCACCATTGTTCTTGATTTTCTTGACTTTATATCTCTTAAATGTCAACATATACACGTGTGATTTAGTTTACTAAGATTTTTCAATTCCGAGAACCTCGATCAGAGAGTAAAAAGGCGTACGCTTCACAATGGTGTAAAACTAAAATGGGATATACCGGGCTAGGATTCGAGTTATAGGAACAAGGGTCAAACCAACCACCCAAGAATGGAATCGTTGAGTGAAAACACTTGACAACCTCCTCGAAGTAGCTTTTCTTGCCACCCGACCTTCCTCCATTAGTTAGGAATCTGATGCCGTCACTAAACACATTCCTTAAATTGTAGCCATTTTTGAGTACTTATTTTTTGGTGTCTAATCCGCATATATATCACCATTGCTCTTGATTTTCTTGAATGCATATCACCTAAATGTCAACATATACACATGTGATTTAGTTTACGAATATTTTTCAATGCAGAGAACATCGATCAGAGGGTAAAAAAGGCGTAAGGTTCACAATGGTGTAAAACTAAAATTGGATATACTGGGCTAGGATTCGAGTTAGAGGAACAAGGTCCAAACCAAAGACCCATGAATGGAATCGTCGAGCGAAAACACTTGACAATCTCCTGTACGCAGCTTTTCTTGCCACAAGACCTTTCTCCATCAAATAGGTATCTGATGCCATCACAAAACACATTCCTTAAATTGTAGCATTTTTTTGAGTTTTTGGTGTCTAATCCGCATATATATCACCATTGCTCTTGATTTTCTTGACTGTAAATCTTTTAAATGCCAAGATATACACGTGTGCTTTAGTTTACGAAGATTTTTTAATGCCGAGAACCTCGATCAGAGAGTGAAAAAGGCGTAAGGTTCACAATGGTGTAAAACTAAAATGGGATATACCGGGCTAGGATTCGAGTTACAGAAACAAGGGCAAAACCAACCACCCAAGAATGGAATCATCGAGCGAAAACACTTGACAACCTCCTGGAAGCAACTTTTCTTGCCACCAGACCTTTCTCCATCAATTAGGAATCTGATGCCGTTACAAAACCCATTCCTTAAATTGTAGCCATTTTTGAGTATTTATTTTTTGGTGTCTAATCTGCATATATATCACCATTGCTCTTGATTTTCTTGAGTGTATATCTTTTAAATGCCAAGATATACACGTGTGATTTAGTTTACGAAGATTTTTTAATGCCGAGAACCTCGATCAGAGAGTGAAAAAGGCGTAAGGTTCACAATGGTGTAAAACTAAAATGGGATATACCGGGCTAGGATTCGAGTTACAGGAACAAAGGCAAAACCAACCACCCAAGAATGGAATCATCGAGCGAAAACACTTGACAACCTCCTGGAAGCAACTTTTCTTGCCACCAGACCTTTCTCCATCAATTAGGAATCTGATGCCGTTACAAAACCCATTCCTTAAATTGTAGCCATTTTTGAGTATTTATTTTTTGGTGTCTAATCTGCATATATATCACCATTGCTCTTGATTTTGTTGACTGTATATCTCTTAAATGTCAACAAATACACGTATGATTTAGTTTACGAAGATTTTTCAATGCCGAGAACCTCGATCAGAGAGTAAAAAAGGCGTGAGGTTCACAATGGTGTAAAACTAAAATGAGATATACCGGGCTAGGATTCGAGTTACAGTAACAAGGGCCATACTAACTACCCACGAATGGAATCATCGAGCGAAAACACTTGACTACCTCCTGGAAGCAGCTTTTCTTCCCACTAGACCTTTCTCTATCAATTAGGAATCTGATGTCGTCACCAAACACATTCCTTAAATTGTAGCCGTTTTTTGAGTGTATATTTTTTGGTGTCTAACCGCATATATATCACCATTGCACATGATTTTCTTGACTGTATATCTCTTAAATGTCAACATATACACGTGTGATTTAGTTAACGAAGATTTTTCAATTCCGAGAACCTCGATCAGAGAGTAAAAAAGACGTAACGTTCACAATGGTGTAAAACTAAAATGGGATATACCGGGCTAGGATTCGAGTTACTGGAACAAGGGTCAAACAAACCACCCAAGAATAGAATCGTCGAGCGAAAATACTTGACAACCTCCTGGAAGCAGCTTTTCCTACCACCAGACCTTTCTCCATCAATTAGGAATCTGATGTCATCACTAAACACATTCCTTAAATTGTAGCCATTTTCTGAGCATCTATTTTTTAGTGTCTAATCCGCATATATATCACCATTGCTCTTGATTTTGTTGACTGTATATCTCTAAAATGTCAACATATACACGTGTGATTTAGTTTACGAAGATTTTCAATGCCGAGAACCTCGATCAGAGAGTAAAAAAGGCGTAAGGTTCACAATGGTGTAAAACTAAAATGGGATATACCGGGCTAGGATTCGGGTTACAGGAACAAGGGCAAAACCAACCACCCAAGAATGGAATTGTTGAGCGAAAACACTTGAAAACCTCTTGAAAGCAGCGTTTCTTGCCACCTGACCTTTTTCCATCAATTAGGAATCTGATGCCGTCACTAAACACATTCTTAAATTGTAGCCATTTTTTGAGTGTTTATTTTTTGGTGTCTAATCCGCATATATATCACCATTGCTATTGGTTTTCTTGACTATATATAACTTAAATGTCAACATATATACGTGTGATTTAGTTTACGAAGATTTTTCAATGTCGAGAACCTCGATCAAAGAGTAAAAAAGGCGTAAGGTTCCCAAGGGTGTAAAACTAAAATGGGATATACCGGGCTTGGATTCGAGTTACATGAACAAGGGCCAAACCAACCACCCAAGAATGGAATCGTCGAGCGAAAACACTTGACAATCCTCTAGAAGCAGTTTTTCTTACCACAATACCTTTCTCCATCAATTAGCAATCTGATGTCGTCACTAAACACATTCCTTAAATTGTAGCCATTTTTTGAGTGTTTATTTTCTGGTGTCTAATCCGCATATATATCACCATTGCTCTTGATTTTGTTGACTGTATATCTCTAAAATGTCAACATATACACGTGTGATTTAGTTTACGAAGATTTTCAATGCCGAGAACCTCGATCAGAGAGTAAAAGAGGCGTAAGGTTCACAATGGTGTAAAACTAAAATGGGTTATACCGGGCTAGGATTCGGGTAACAGGAACAAGAGCCAAACCAACCACCTAAGAATGGAATCGTCGAACGAAAACACTTGACAACCTCCTGGAAGCAGCTTTTCTTGCCACCAGACCTTTCTCCATCAATTAGGAATCTCATGCCGTCACTAAACAAATTCCTTAAATTGTAGCCATTTTTTGAGAGCTTATTTTTTGGTGTCTAGTCCGCATATATATCACCATTGCTCTTGATTTTGTTGACTCTATATCTCAAAAATGTTAACATATACATGTGTGATTTAGTTTACAAAGATTTTTCATTGCCGAGAACCTCGATCAGAGAGTAAAAAAGGCATGAGGTTCACAATGGTGTAAAACTAAAATGGGATATACCGGGCTAGGATTCGGGTTACAGGAACAAGGGCAAAACCAACCACCCAAGAATGGAATTGTTGAGCGAAAACACTTGAAAACCTCTTGAAAGCAGCGTTTCTTGCCACCTGACCTTTTTCCATCAATTAGGAATCTGATGCCGTCACTAAACACATTCTTAAATTGTAGCCATTTTTTGAGTGTTTATTTTTTGGTGTCTAATCCGCATATATATCACCATTGCTATTGGTTTTCTTGACTATATATAACTTAAATGTCAACATATATACGTGTGATTTAGTTTACGAAGATTTTTGAATGTCGAGAACCTCGATCAAAGAGTAAAAAAGGCGTAAGGTTCCCAAGGGTGTAAAACTAAAATGGGATATACCGGGCTAGGATTCGAGTTACATGAACAAGGGCCAAACCAACCACCCAAGAATGGAATCGTCGAGCGAAAACACTTGACAATCCTCTAGAAGCAGTTTTTCTTACCACAATACCTTTCTCCATCAATTAGCAATCTGATGTCGTCACTAAACACATTCCTTAAATTGTAGCCATTTTTTGAGTGTTTATTTTCTGGTGTCTAATCCGCATATATATCACCATTGCTCTTGATTTTGTTGACTGTATATCTCTAAAATGTCAACATATACACGTGTGATTTAGTTTACGAAGATTTTCAATGCCGAGAACCTCGATCAGAGAGTAAAGAAGGCGTAAGGTTCACAATGGTGTAAAACTAAAATGGGTTATACCGGGCTAGGATTCGGGTAACAGGAACAAGAGCCAAACCAACCACCTAAGAATGGAATCGTCGAACGAAAACACTTGACAACCTCCTGGAAGCAGCTTTTCTTGCCACCAGACCTTTCTCCATCAATTAGGAATCTCATGCCGTCACTAAAAAAATTCCTTAAATTGTAGCCATTTTTTGAGAGCTTATTTTTTGGTGTCTAGTCCGCATATATATCACCATTGCTCTTGATTTTGTTGACTCTATATCTCAAAAATGTTAACATATACATGTGTGATTTAGATTACAAAGATTTTTCATTGCCGAGAACCTCGATCAGAGAGTAAAAAAGGCATGAGGTTCACAATGGTGTAAAACTAAAATGGGATATACCGGGCTAGGATTCGGGTTACA